>JAPKLY010002264.1:0-27173 GCA_026898435.1 Prunella vulgaris | reverse complement strand
AAAATGTATTCGTCGAGAGATAATGCTCGTCGAGAATTGGTGCTCGCGAGCTCTTCAGGATGTTGTGCTCGTCGAGAGACTGTTCTCGCCGAGTCCGGAGCTCGTCAGAAGACTTTGCTTGTTGAGAGATTGTGCTCGCCAAGGTCGAAACTCATTGGGAGGGCGATGGACAAAGTCAATTAAGCCTTTGAAGGCGCATTGCCGTAAAGGGGCAAGATAATCATATCTTTTGAAGGCGTATTGCCGATGAAGGCGGGATAATCATGTCTTTAGAAGTTGCATCACCGTTGAAGACGGGATAATCATGTCTTTAAAAGGTGTATCGTCGATGAAGGCGGGATAATCATGTCTGTAAAAGGTGCATCACCAATGAAGATGGAATAATCATACCTTTAGAAGGCGCATCGCCGATGAAGGTAACAAAAATAACAACAATAATAATATTTGTTCAATTCAATGAACTGCTTATGTAGATAAACTATAAGAAGGTGACATCTCAATAATCTGCTTCTTATGTATATGACTGAATGATTCTAAAAAGGGAAATAAAACGGGTTCCAATTAACATATAGTAAATGGTAAATCGAAGAAGACATATAAACAGTACATTACTTTTCCTAATAGAGTAGATTTGGCGGCATTTCGTGCAAAGCATCCGTAAATTGAATGCTTTAATTAGTTTTGAGATAATACCTCAATTTCCGACTACAATAGCATAAGACTCATCACTGTTATAACAAAAGCCTTTCTCTCTCCAAGCAGCCATCTCAGTAGGAGTGAGAACCTTAAATGAGGTTTTTGATGCAGTAACGGGAGGTTTACCCTATACCTCATTAGGTGTATGACCCTTCTTCCATGGTGAAGCATTAAGGTTAGGAATCCTAGAACTTGGCCTCAACCTTTTGAAAATAGCAAATAAAATAAAATCTTGCTTTTTTCCAAGCTGGATAGCATGCGATAATGTTTTAGGTCCAAACATAGACATAAATGACTGCATCTCATCACTTAAGTCACGAATAAAACTTTCAACAAATAGGATTCAGAAAGCTTTTCCCCATGAAACAAATGTAAGATTGCTTCCATTTCCTCAAACTTATCCACATACTAATCATAAAAACCTCTATGTTTTAGTTTATTGAATTAAGCTACCACTGAATGTTCTTCTATCTCTTCAAATCTTATAGAATCAATTTTAGTAAATTGGGCCCAAGGTAAATCTACACATTTCTAACTAAAATTCTAAAACCACGGAGAAGTTTACCATCAAAGATTCAAAATGAATAAAAGCTAGTTTTATCATTTATGTATCTGTGAGATTAGATATGACTAGGAAATGTGCATTGCATTTGAGTATCCATGATCTAGGTTTGGTGTCGTCAAACCTAGGAAAATCCACCTTAAAAAACTAGATCTCTAAAGTGAGTTCCATCCAAGGATTGAAATTTCGATAAATTTCATCGAAATTTCGCCGAAATTTCAGAAATTTGAGGGTACCAATATGGAAATTCACTTGAACGATTATTTTTCCAAAATTTTGGTCAAATTTCGGTAAAATTTCGGAAATTTCGGGAAATTTCAGCGAAATTTCTATATCGGTCCAGGGTAATTCAAAATGTGCAGATTATCGAGAAATATCGTGGAAATTTCGGTAATTTATCGGTCAAAATTTTGGGAAATTTTGGGAATTTTTTTTTTTTAATTCTCAATTCTCGGGTCATTTGCTTCAAGAATTTCTCTAATTTGATGACTTGGTACCATTATTGCTTAGACCAAGATGATCTTTCTTCTTTTACATTTGAGGCTCATATGACATCATTTTGGTATTAGTTGTGTAATATTCAATAATTATGAACAATTGTTGTATCGTTTTATATGTCTTACTTATGTTTTCTTGATATTTTGTTGTAAGATTCTCATTTTATTGAGATTTTAAGTTCAATTAATGTATTAAGACTAGTAATAATATTGTCTAAAATTTCATGTTAAATTTCCATCATTTTAATGAAATTTCCGTGAATTTTCTATTTTTTACCGATATCGATATTCGATATCGATATTTCCACCGATATATCCATAAATTCAGGGTACCGATATTTCCGTCGATACCGATATTTTCATCCTTGGTTCCATCTATGAGTTGCTTGATTTCGGGTGTTTTCTGGATTTGTTGTAATGGTATTACAGTAGAGAAGCCAAAATCAGGACTTCCCAAGATAAAATCTCCCTCTAACTGGCCCTTGCCCTTGTCAACATTCAAAAAGTGCTACAAGAGTTTTAGTGACATGCACCAGTTTTCCTGAAATACCACCAAACTGATCATCCATCTTAGACGTAATCTCTTGAACAGATTCTTTGGTTTTTGCCTCTGTTGCTTCCCATTTCATAGGTTCCGGTTGTAACAATTGTTCCAACCAGTATTTTCATAATCGAACCGGTGATCAAATTAGACAAAGCATTGGTTATCAGTTCAACTGGTCCAACTGGTTGGACCGGCGGTCTAGTCGTTAATATCATTTCAGTCTATTTTTTTAATATTATACTCCCTCCGTCCCATAATTGTTTTCACACTTTCCTTTTTCGTCCGTCCCACAATTGTTTTCACACCCTATAAATGGAAACTATTACTTTAATTTTATCCTCACAATCCAACCAATCTCATTATTTTAATAATATAACTTTACACAACACTCTACTTTTCTTAAAAGTTGTGCCATCCCAGAGGTGAAAACACCTCTGGGACGGAGGGAGTATATATTACATTAAAAAAAATTCATATTCTCATATAAAATTTTATTAAATTATAAATTACATATTGAAATAAGCACAATAGATATAGATAATCAAAATCAAAATACTCAAATTAACTCACGTTATAATATCAGATTGTAGATAATAACCTATTTCATAACTCATGCATACTAAATTCTCAACTTAAAATATTACTATGAAAATTTAAAATATATAAATTATAGAATAAATTAATTTTAGGGTTGGAACGTATCTCAAGATTTAATTTATTAAAAAAAATTAGAAAAATAAATTTAAAAAATAAAAATATAAAAATAGGCCGGTTCAACCGGTTTTTTCCGGTTTGGGCCGATGTTTACATATTTTGATCAGTTTTTTCAGTTGAACCGTAAAAATGGTTTTTAGGGGGTAATCGAACCAGTTCTATGATAGCATCTGCAGTTCAACCGGTTCTAAAAAACAGTGGTTCCAACTTCTTTTGTGATTTCTACAAATCTTTGAAACATGTGCCCTCCGCATTGACCAAGAAAAAAATGCCTCTAATATATCAAATGTTGTGTTTATACAGTGTTCTTATAATTTACCATACACTTTTATGATTTTTTTAAATGAAACATTTGTGTGAACATGTAAAGATAGATTGAATGATATAGGGAGTAAGAGGAAGAAGGAAGGACAGAACATAAAGGGGAGATAATTTGTGTGATCATTCCACTTCCTTAGCATTTTGTAAGAACCTTGGGACTACCTATTACAAATTTTAATATTTAAAAACTGACTGTTCTAGAGAGAAATACTATTTACTTAAAGAACTACAAAATAAATATTAAAGTAGACTGATCAATAGGCCAGCTCTAAGGCCCAAATTTAATTCCCTTCTTCACAAATGAGTAGATTTCCTCCATGCAATTCCACTTTCTTCTTCTAACCATTAGTACTTTTCCCTTTCTTCTCTTCAATCTCATTTTCCTTCTTCTTTGTTTCTTCCTCTCCTATGACCAAAACTCCATTCCCCCCTTTATGTACACAGCTATTCCCTGCATCCATAAGATTCAATGATATACTCATGACACAGAATTTCACTTTACTAACATAGAAGCATAATATGAATGCTGGTGATGATGAAATTTGGGCAAACATACAATTAAATTACATAAGAGACGTTAGTTCAAAATTCAAAAGAAACTAGAGAAAGAATGACATATAGCAAACTAGAGGCCAAAGATACCCTTTTTTAACAAGGAACGTGGGTGTGGCTTGAATTATACTTGCAAATACTTTTGTGAACGAGCTGACACCGTGCAAATGAATTCAATAGTAATGTCATTACATTGTTTTTTCTATATTCTTTATAGAATTAATTACATGAAGGAGCTATTTAAGAGCCCAAAACTCATGTAGATGCTATACACTGTTTAGAAATTACATACAAGTGCTTTTGACTTCATCTTAAGACAAACATATTGCTTTAATTACAGATATTGCCACACTACAATTAGAATACATACACATCTACAAATATATATTATAATAATTTGTAAAACAACATTTACACACAAGCACACATATCCCCAATACTCACCCCTTTCCCCAATTCCCTCTCACGCACTTCTCTCTCATCTGAATTATAATTGTACATACTTTATCAAAATTATTATCAGAACAATAGTTGGATACATCATACAGAAACTTGAGGTGTTGTTTTCCGCCTCTCTCTCTTAAAAATTGTGGCGATATTCGACAGAACTCTGTTCGACGCTGAGCAAGAAAACCAGCGATGATTTCGACGACAGAGTTAGATTTGTCGGTACTCGTCGGTGTTCTACGACAACGAAGGGCAAGAGACGGTGAGAATAGAGGTGTCTACGTTTTGGGTCTATTCACGATGGTGAGTCACCATTGAAGCCTTTGTTCGCCCTGATGAGGGAGGGTTTCCGATTGGTGGGTCTGAGGGAGCGGGTTCCAATTTTAGCGACGGAGGTGGCTGGACGGTTGAAGGTAGGCGAAAGACATAAGGGGAAGAAAGAGTCTTGGCGAATAGAGGCAACAGAGACGGTGAACAAATTTGTTTCGAATTATATCAATTTACTGTATTTCTAGAAATTTTTACATATTAGTTTCGATTTTTCTCGAACACATGTGATGGGAAGTATGATGGTAATGTGTTTAATTTTAATTACAAACTTGCACAATTTATTTAATTTCGTAATATGTTAATTTTGAATTTCTGTATTTTTGAACTTGTAATGTTATGGTGGAGACTGAATATTTTGGGGGCGGAAATTAATATAATACAATCACAAAAGGATAGTACAATAAGAAATATTATAGTACAATAACAGAAGAGTTAGTATAACCACAATAACTTCACTATAGTACAGATACATTCAAATAGTATAGTCACATATTAAATAGTACATTTTGTCGTAACGTCGAAAATTATCACCAGAATTTTATCAGATTACAACACCTTTGTCGTGTCGAAATGATTGATACAGTAAAAAGTAACAATCCTACAGTGCCGACATGTCACATCAACATGTCAAGTGTCACATCATAATTGAATAGAATTACATATGGTATAATGAGAGTCTTACTAGTACAATCGGCCATTTAATAGTATAACCAAGATGCAACATGATGTGAAACGTCAAATCATCTGGGTATATAATTTCATCCAGCTATGCAAGGGGTATACCCCTACGTAGGCTATTTAGCACCCACATGTAATATCTTAATATTATGGCACACATATGGAGGGGCGGATTTACATAGAGGCAAGGCATGGAAAATGTTCTGCCTCAATATTTTTATTATTATATTTCAAATATTATGTATTTAATTATAAAAAATTAAAGAGTAAGTCTCTTGTGCACCAGTTACATGGTGCAACTCAAGTTCATTTTTTAAAAGTTACACAATTTATTACTGAAAAGTTGCACAAATTATTACTGAAAAGTTACATTATGAAAGATATACTTTTCAGTAATAACATGTGTAACTTTTAAAAAATGAACTTGAGTTGCACCGTGTAACTGGTGCATACAAGACTAATCCAAAATTAAATATATTAATCATCATGTACATACTTTTGTTTGTTGGACCTTTTAAATTAGGATTTAGTCAACAAATTTTCTAGATATTTTTTATTTATAAATTATATTGTTAACGAAATTACTCACAATTCAAAATCTAACAAACTCAATAATCAATATATATTATTAAGGTTTAGAATATTATATTAACTATCAATGTTCACTAATGACATAATGTAGTAAAAGGTCCTCTAAAGTATTAATTTTTGTTTCTAAAGACTTCTAAGTTATTTAAGAAGTTATTTTTAAATCCTTATATAATTCTTATTTCATAAGACCTTTTGCTATGAAAACTCATGCTGAGTTCATTTCATATTTTTACCTTTGTAAAATTATTTTAGCATTTTTATGGTATATATAGATAATATACAAAATTTTTAAATTTGTGTCTTAGCTGGATAAAAATCATGCGTCCGCCCTTGCATGTGTTTAGGGGTTACTAATGGCACTTGCATGTAATTCACCATTCTTTATAATAATTGTAAGACACTTTTCATATTTTATTTTATTGTTATTGAATATTCTTCAAATATTTTAACATTTTAAGATACAAAATGTAATTCTGGTCAAAATTGGTCCAAATTAAAAGTTAGCATCTTAAATTCAAAACCCCAGAAAAAAATTGCCTATTTCCTGTCACCTCCGTACATTCCCATAAATTTAGTGTCTTGAAAAATTATTATCCCTTCCTCAAATGTTTCTTCACTATCTTTCAATATTTTATTGTTTCTTTCTAGCCAAAGACCATGAGCTTTATGGCTTGGCTGAGCACTAAGAACCAGATTTCTGTACCCAGCCCAACCCCATCTGGTTGGATATTTCTCAAGCAACAGGCCTAGTTCGAATATCAGGTCTTATCACTTTAAAGGACCTACCAGACCGATTACCTGATATATTTTAAAATATTTCCAGTTTCAATACAGACATCAATTTTCAAGTGTGTGTGTGAGGGAGAGAGAGAGGGAAAGGAATCTTACCAATTCCAACTGATTTTTCCTTAGGCATCGAGGACATCGAAGGTTGTAGGATTGATTTATGATCCCTTTGCCTTTTCCTCATCTCATCTTGCTGCAATTTAATTTCTGCAATTTATAACAGAAGAATTCTTATATTTGAGGTGTACAACAATGGTGAAAATTGATCAAAACGTTCCCTACAACAGGAAACACACTCCAAATTAAACTTTAATTGGTGAACATGAGTTTCTGTAACTGCAGTAAAAATATCACATTATTTTCTACACTTCAGTTAATATATGAACTAAAGAATTAATAAATATATAACAAAGAAATGAAAGAAATATGAATGGTGAAAATATAAAACCAAAAAGAGGTGGAGAGATGTAGGAATGAATATACATTAAGGGTGATTTATGTGTTAGGCTGTTAGCTTATGTGTAAGTGTGATTTCCGAATCAGGTTCGAATATCTTAAAACTGCCAGAAATTTTAGGTGCCGGGACCAACTAGGCCCTAACCATGTGTGCAACAGTTAGTAAGAGACCTTTTTCTTTTACCAAAGGAAAACTTTAATATAACTTCAAATATTTTTACCAGCAACTGAATGCATGTCCTCGTATTGAAATGTGGAGGATGAAGTGTAAACAAAGTGGTAAACAAATCAAATGCAAGTTCAATATTTTACTAAAAATCATCACTGAAAATCTATGCCATTAAACTTTGAATTTTCAGCCTCCATAAATCCAGTATTTGCCCTAAAACATAAGGAGCTTGTATAGCATAGCCAAATTAGCTTTGGTAATTAGCACTTCATAGATTTTTTTACAATTCTTGAGAAGACTAATCTGAGTACAATGACTCCAAAATCAGTATGGCCCAAAAAAACCTCCAACTTAAAACTAATCCAAAGGCTGTCCAGACCAGTTTCTATGTTACGATGAGTATAAAGGGAATTATACAAAGGATAGATGGAGGAACAAAACAATTGAAAAACCAATGGTGAAACATATTTAAATTCAAAATCCAGACAATATTATCTAAAATAAGCTAACAAATATGATCTCTTACAGTTCCCTACATATATTTTAAGGTTTATTTCATAGAACCAACCCAATCTCCTTTCCACGCCCCCTTCCAAATTTAGAGACAAATGTGAAGTTTTTTCTCCACGACCTATAACCTACACTTCCTTTTCATGTAAACTCACAAAGCAAATTTGGGATAAACACAGAAAATATTATACTATTTCACAAAAAGACAGGAAAACAATAATCTGATGAACAAACGGTCACAGGTACCTAAAATATTATACTATTTTAAGACTCCAAAACAATAAATTTCAAAGTAAATACTGAAATAGTGGTTTTCCCATTATAAGGTGAGAAATTAATTAGATTACATACCCCAGGGCTTATAACTGACAGGAGCTTCATAATTTGGCAGCACCAAGCACTCAAGGATATTCGGGTTAGAATTTGGTGGCAATTTGGTGTTAACAAGAGTAGGCGCTGGTCTCAATGATTTCAGAGTTGCAATAAAAATCTGGGGAGGGGCAGGTGGAGCAGCAGCAGAAAAAGTTAAGAGATACAGAGGCATTGTATAAATAGCCTTCAAAACCTCAACCAATTGGAAACATTTACCAGTCTGCACAACATCAAATATGTAATAGTTAGATTGCTAATTAGCTATTAAGGATAAATTGATCAATATTCGATCACGTACCTTGAAACTAATATGATCAATCACATCATCCAAGGCATCCTCTATCAAATTCAGTGAAGTTCTCCCGTTTCCGTTGCAGATTGGAGCATCAAGGCTAGCTTTTTTTGGCAAAAACAAGAGAGTCGACAAGACCTCGATGAGGAATGCTTTCCACCTGGTAACCCTGAAATTATTCTCCAACATAATATTCCATAATTCGTAATAACCCAAAAAAAAAAAGGAATCAATCAATCATCATAGTAACTAATTACTCACTCTGCTCGCTCGCAATTCTTTAAGAAATTTCTTTGTGCTCTCTAGCTCCTCCTGAGTTACATGACTAGGAAATGGCTCATCTACACTGCTGCTCGGCCCGTAAAGATGAGAGAGAACATGAAAGGGGCTCGGAATTGGGTCCATATCCCACACTGGATGCTCTCCTATCTCCGGATAAGTAATGTGACCCATACTCTCGACAGAGAAAGATGGAGGAAAGTAAAATGTGCATAGGGAATGGGGCACGCCGACCTGGAGGCAGATCCACATGATCAGGGTGGCAAAGTGGGCAATTCTCCGTGTTCTCCACGACCCCAACCTTGTTCCCCTCGTGCTCTCCAGAAGCTTTCGAAGGAATGGGGGTTCATCTGGAATTGGGGGATAAAAGCTATCGAAGTCAACATCTTCTTCCCACGGATACCTAAACAGGGCCGCTTCTTCTAAAGGTGGCCAATCCTTTTCCATTAACTAATCGGTCAAGTCGGCCGAGTTTTAGAATAATGCTTTTGGCACCCACTATGATCTTTCCTTCTACAACGGAGTAACTATGTAACACGATAAAACATGTATAAAGAACATCAGTAGCCAATTTAATGTATTTTATCAATTGTGCATTCATAATTGTAAAAAGCTTCACAAAGAAACACTAACGTTTCACGACCCAGTAATACTTTCAGATTTGTGTTCCAAAGATCCCAACTAATTGACACGTGTGATTAGTATCAAGATTTTGTAATATGTGAATGAATGTCTCTCTTTATAATAATTTTACAAAAACAAATTTCAGATTTGTGCCGGAATAGAGAGAAATTAGGGCTAAGGTCAGAAATTAGGGCTGATAATTTTGTTTACCTTATGCAAAGGGGAAAATGAAGCAGACGCTGCGGGATGGCGATGTGAAGCGGCCGAATTGAAAATTTTCAAAGATGATAGAGGTGATAGAAATTGAAGATGAAGAAATGAAAGTATATGATGGAAAAACCGTCTTATTTATATAGGGATTATATTTTCACAAAACTATAAATTTTAGGCTGTTTTTTTTAGGGTTGTACTCGTTTGGGATTTCATAGGATTTTAAAGGATTTTTTTCTTATATAAAAATTTGTTGGTATTCAATCAGGATTTTAAAAGATTTAAAAATAATCCACTGGTATTCAATCAGGATTTTAAAAGACTTAAAAACAATTCACTGGTATTCAATCAGGATTTTAAAAGACTTAAAAACAATTCACTGGTATTAAAAAATATAAGAATTTTAAAGGATTGTTGGGTTTGATGGATTTTGATGGACTTTTTAGTGTATTTTATAAATACCAACAATCACATCAAAACCTCTAGGATTTCGGTGGACTTTTTTAATTAGTGACTTTATTCATCACCAAATTGATTTATATATTATTTTTTTAAGACCTAAAATATTTTTAACCTTATAATTCTATTCCTGCATTTATATTTAATTATATGGTTACTTTTATTAGTCATGACTCATAATACTAACATCAACGATAAAGTAATTACAGTGACGAGGGCTAATATAATATTTTTTATATATATACACATATATATTAGAATAAATAAAAATAATTATTATAATTAATTCATTAAATATATATGTATATATATATACATATTGGTTCATTTAAAAAATTTAATATCAGCAAAACGATATTGTTCATCCTAACTTATACACAAGATAAATATTTATTTTTTATATTAGTATTACTATAATACTAATATTATATATTGCATATATCATTAGGTAATATTTTTCCATTGACAGTATTTTTTTGCGAAATTTGAGTTTTGTTATCTTTTACTTTGGTTGCTTTGATTATTCAATTTTGATACTTTTTAACATACACATCTATATACGTGTATATTATAAATATATATATATATATATATGTATATATTAAGTAGAAATTAATATATGATAATATAATTCTAATAAAATTACGCATTAATTAAGGTAGAATTTTTTATTACAATGGTTTGAGCCAAATTTTTGTCTATATACTGTGCCAAAAGTCATGTAATTAAACAAAAAAACTCATGTTATCATTGGTAAAAGGAAAATATAATGGAAAAAATAAAAAAGTAATTTTCATGCATGCAAAATTGCAAACCTACTCTTTAAATTTTGATTAGGAGTTCATGTACGTTTTAAGTGGGTGAGAGGGTTCGGCTCATGATTCCAAACTACTAAATGATGCTATAACAAGAGCAAGAACGACATGACAATAATGCTTGGAGGACTAATGTAGCTATAGATATATGGAGGAATGTTATTTAGGAGAACATGATATTAGGATTTTTTTTTTTGTTTGTCTTTGTTTTTTTTTTTTTAATTCGAAGGTATGAAAATCTTGAATTCATATCGTACGACACAAATCCATGAAATTCTGCAAAGTCTATAAAGTCCTAAAGAATCCATTAAAATCCTGATTTTAAAAGTCTTACAAAATCCTACAAAATCTTAAAAGTCATCAAAATCCTACAAATTTTTTTAAATCTGCAGGACTTTTTTCAGCTAAAAAAGTCTTTTAAAATCCTAATCCAATACACCCCCTAAAAACTTTAAAATAAGTGATCAACATACCCTTAATTCTCATTCCTTATTTTTAGTTTCTATTTCACTCCTAATATTTTTCCAATTTCGTTTCTTACACAAAATTAATATAATATTTTGTAAAAATGTATTTTGAAAGATAAATGACTTGATTACCGTTATTTTTTAAAATTTTATTATTTTTTAAAAGTTGGAGTTCTGTTGAAGTTTTAAAAAATATCAATTCCATTAAAAATTTTTTTTACCTAAAATATACTATGTATTTATAAAATTTTATTTGATGTTATTTTTTAATTTTTATTAGTAAAAAAACTACTCCCTCCGTCCCAACTCTTTCCTCCAATTTTATTATTTTTTTGTGAGGAGGATATGATAAAAGTGTGAAGAAAGAGTTGAGACGGAGGTAGTAATATTTTGAAAAGTGGTAAATAAATCTAAATTTTTAAAATTTATCATTTTCATTAATATTTTTTGACGGAGTTGGATTGGAATAAATTTTTAGGTTCCTTTAACATATAAAAAATTTAAAACATACATGATTATAATTGTCATTATCTTCTTAGTTTTTAAGGATTAAATATGTATTCTTAAAAGATCGGAACCTGGTCAATTTAAAAAAAAAAAGTAATTTCAGTAAATCTTTTGTGACAGGGTTGGGTTGGAACTTCTTTTTACGATATTTTTACCTAAAAGAATACGAATATATAAAATTTTCATTTACACTATCTTTTTTATTTTTATTAGTACATAATTAGTATTTTGAAAGGTCGGAGATCAGTCTAAATTTATTAAAAATATCATTCTTAATATTGTTTTTTTGACGGAGTTGTGTCGGAATGACATTTTAGATTCCTTTAACCATAAAAAATTTAAAAGATACATGACTATGACTAATATTATCTTTTTTTAATTTTTAAGAATTAAATAAGTAATCTTGAAAGGTCGAAACCTGGTCGGAGTTCGGTCAATTTTTTTAGAAATAGCATATTTAGTAAAAAAAAATTGTGACGGAGTTAGATTGGAACTACTACCTCCGTCCCACAAAAGCTTGCATACTTTCCTTTTTAGTTTGTCCCACAAAAGTTTGCAAACTCCTAAAATAGAAATATTCCTGTAAATATTTACCTTTAAAATCTTTATCTGACAATCTACACCATACACATTCTACTCATTACATTTTTTCTTAAAAGTCGTGCCCCCAAAAGTACCGCAAACTTTTAGGGGACGAAGGTAGTACTTTTTAGGTTATTTTTACGTAAAAAATACTATGCATATATAAAATTTTGATTAACGTTATCTTTTTAATTTTTATTAGTAAAATAATTAGTATTTTGAAAAGTCAAATATTTATCTAAATTTATTAAAAATATCATTTGCAATAGTATTTTTTTGACGGAGTTGGGTTGTAATGGGTTTTTACGTTCCTTTAATCTATAAAAAAATTTAAACGATATGTGATTATGACTAACGTTATCTTTTTAAGTTCTAAAGATTAAATAAGTATTTTTTAAAGGTCGGAATCTGGACGAATTTTTTTAAAATAGCATTTCCAGTAAAAAAAAATTGTGAGGAAATTGAGTCAAAACTATATTTTAGGTTATTTTTACCTATAAAATATCATGCATATATTTAAATTTTGTTTGACGTTATCTTTTTAATTTTTATTAGTAAAAGAAACTAATATTTTGAATAGTCGGGGATCATTCTAAATTTTTTAAAAATATTATTTTCGTTAGTATTTTTTTACGGAGTTGTGTCATAATGATTTTTTTAGCTCTTTTAACATAGAAAAAATTTAAAAGGTACATGATTATGACTAGAGCTGGCAATTCCGGCCCGGCCTACCCGACGTATGGGCTGGGCCGAAAAAATAATGGCCCGAAAAAAATTGGGCCGTTTTGGCCCAGCCCGTTTGGCCCGGCGGGCTGGCCCGTTTGGCCCATTTAGCCCGGTGAAATAAAAATTATTTTAAAATAATATAATTAATAATAATATAATTAAATTTATTTTAAAATAATAGAATTAAAAATAATGGATTCTAAGACTTTTGAGCTTTGGCGTGTACTGTTTTCATTTTTCAATACATCTCATAATTCAACAAACCCTAGTTTCCTAATTTTCAATAGTGGAACACACGAGTCCCCCTCTTCTCTACTTATGAACATATTTTATTATATTAGGACATTATGACTATGAGTAATGATCTTTATTTCTTTTTTAATTTATGTTTGAATTTGTGGTTTTAGTTCTATTTTATGTTTGTGTTGTTGGTTTGTGGATTGTAAAAGTATAAGTTAACAGTGATTATAGTATAATTTTTAAAATTATTATTTAAAAAAATGGGTCGGGCTGGCCCGTTAGCCCGTGGGCTAGATTGGACTGGGCTAGGCTCAATTTTTATAGGTCCGACTAAAAAATGGCCCGGCCCGGCCCGTGAACATCAGTTGGCCCGGTGGGCTGGGCCGGCCCAGCCCGGCCCGACCCGTTTGCCAGCTCTAATTATGACTAACAAACATTAGATTTTTAATTTCTAAGGATTATATAAATATTTTTGAAAGGTCGGAACCTGGTTGGAGCCCGGTCAAATTATTTAAAAATTAGCATTTCCATTCAATTTTTTGTGAAGGAATTGGGTTGAAACTTCTTTTTACGTTATTTTTAACTAAAAAATACGAATATATAAAATTTTGATTTACGCTATATTTTTTTATTAAAACAAAATTAGTGTTTTCAAAGGTCGGAAATCCGTCTAAATTTATTAAACATATCATTCTCAATAGTTTTTTTTTTTTTACGGAGTTAGGTCGGAATGGTTTTTTAGATTTATTTAACCTCGAAAAAATTTAAAAGATACATGAATATGACTAACATAATCGTTTTAATTTTTAAGGATCAAATAAGTATTTTTGAAAGACGAAGCCAGGTCTGAGCCCGGTCAAATTATTAAAAATTAGCTTTTCCAGGTATAATTTCTGTGACGGATTTGAATCAAAACTTATTTTCAAGCTATTTTTACATAGAAAAAATACAAACATATAAAATTTTTATTGATGTTTATTTTTAAATATTTATTTGTACAAAATTAATATTTTTATAAGGTCGAAATCTAGTTGGAGCTCAGTTAAATTATTAATAATAGCATTTTTCAGTAAAATTTCTGTGACCGATTTGAGTTGGAACTTATTTTCAAGTTATTTTTACCTAGGAAAAACACAAATATATAAAATTTTAATTTATGTTAATTTTTTTTTGTACATAATTAGCATTTTAAAAGGTCGGATGTCATTCGAATTTTTACAGAAAATATCATTCTCGTTAATATTTTATAGATGAAGTTTGTTCGAAATGACTTTTTTAAAAAATTCAACAAAAAAAAAAAAAAATACATGATTACGATTGACATTATTTATTAAATTTTTATTAGTAGTTAAATAGTATTCTTAAAGGTCGGAGACTAGTGAAAAAAATAGCATTTCTAGTGAATATATTGTGACGGAGTTGGGTCGGAATTTCATTTTAGGTTATTTTTATCTTAAAAAGTCTATGAATATATAAAAATTTAATTAACATTTCATTTTTTTAATTAGTACAAAATTAGTATTTGAAAGGTCGGAGGTCAGTCTAAATTTAGGGGGTGTATTGAATTATGATTTTAAAAGACTTTTTTAACTGAAATAAATCCTGCAGATTTTAAAGATTTTGTAGGATTTTGATGACTTTTAAGATTTTGCAGGATTTTGTAAGACTTTTAAAATCAGGATTTTAATGGATTTTATAGAATTTTGTAGACTTTGCAGAATTTAATGTATTTGTGACATTCGATAAGAATTCAAGATTTTTTCATACCTTCAAATTTGAAAAAAAATCAAAGACAAAAAAAAATCATAATATCATCCGACGCAAACAACCACTACCCGATTGAAGCTTTGACGCCGCACACAGGTCCGTCCCACCAGAAATTGCGCCGCCTCTCGCTGATTAGAAGAGCCTCCAGTCGATCTCTGTCGGCGGCACACCACCACTCTGTTCCGCCGGATTCAAACCAGCGTGTGAAAGTGAGTTGGGCTTTAAGGTATGCAGGCCCAAGTGCAAATTCTATTTGGACCCAAGTATAATTCACTTATTAAGCCCATTAGCTTAAAAGGGCGGAGGTTTTCTTCTAGACTAAGGTTATTTGCACTAGACTCTTTAGTAAACACTAGTAATTTCACCCGTGTGATGTACGGATTATAAAATAATATGAATATTAAATTTATTGTATTAAATATTTTTTTTATATTTATATACATGAATTTATTAATTGTAATGTAAAAATGATCAACTAATAAATTTATCAAGTTTAATACATGTTTAATATGAATTATCAACCATATTTATTATGATATAATATATTATTGAATGATATAAGAACTTAATAAATTAATTGCATATAAAATTAATTTTAAGAAAACTAAATAAATACTGGTTAAGATACATTCTACACATAAAATCAATAATGCATAAACTACTTATACATATATACATTACAGATTTTGAAAGACTCCCTTATATACAATATTTTTTGTGGATTGACTATGTTCACTGTTTTCATCACAAATTAAAATTTTAAGTACTTTGTGATTGGTCACTTTTGATATTGCAACATACAGCTGACCGTGAAACGGATTTTTTCAATAACAAACCAACATGAGAGAGTGATTGACATTGACTTATATTTATTGTCATTGCATAAGATATGATCAAGGGAAATTGTCTTCTTTGGAACATAAACAGTAACCTTAGATCTGATGGAGTTAATGACATTCTCGGGACCAGAACTTTATGGCCTGCATTGTTTCCACACATAATCTTTGCTTCTAGAACATGTGATCCAAGCTTGGTAATTACCAGTCGAGTGCCATTGCACAAACCAAGTGAATGGTCTATATTTCTCAACAACATCACATGAGTGTCAACCTGAACATCTTATTCCATTTAGAAACTCTGGAGTGTGTACATCAGTCAATACGTCTACATTAGCATCAGACTTGCATCCAATGTAGGAACTTAAATATGTCATTGCATCACCAAAATTCAATGAGGACATATACTAGTTCACGCTATCAACAACATCAAGTGTTGGTGCAAGTATAGCACAGTCCTTAAAAAAACTCATATTGCCCATTGAATTCATATAAGATGGATACATACTCTGCACGATGGATAAAATTGGATCACCTGAAGATTTTACTATGAGATCTTCAGGAATTTCAACAATTGCATCATCATCAGTCTCAACCCCCATTGCTTCATCCCCGATACGTGCAATCCATTCAGAGAACTCTTTTAATTCGTTATGCTCAATTGTTGAACCCGACATCTGCAACCTCATATTCATAGTTAGTTTCAACAATTTGCAGTCCCTCCATATATTTGAAGAATTAATGGTTGCATATACAATGTCCTGTCGGGTTCCCGTAGGTATCACTGGTAAAATTTGGCGGAAATCCCCTAAAAAAACAACAGTTTTGCCTCCAAATGGTTTGTTCTTATTCATTGGATTGCTCAACTACATAATGTCTTTCAGTGTTCTATCTAATGCTTCAAAACAATATTTGTGCACCATTGGAGCTTCATCCCAGACAATAAGGCTTGCTCTAACAATAAGTTATGCTAGTTGACTACCTTGTTTGATCGAACACGTTGAGTTCTCATTCGAATTTAGTGGAATTTTAAATCTTGAATGAGCAGTTCGACCACCGGGAAGCAAAAGTGAAGCTATGCCACTTGAAGCCACACTCAGAACAATTTCTCCCCTCGACCTAATTGCCGCAGATAAAAAATTATGCATGTTTACAAAAATTAATAAAGTACATTTTTATTTATTTAATATCACACTCATTTATTCTTTTTCTTTTAACGTGTGATCTCATATTATAAAAATGGCTATGCACTAAATAAAATTAGCACATCATCTTGTAATAAATATGTTTAAGTAAAGGCCTAGGTTATATGCACCACAAATGTTTGGAGTACACACACTTAAACATAATATTTATTGTAATAGTTAATAAAATAACAAATATATCCCTCATAACTTTATAAATGTGGTGCACCCACCTTCTTGCAAGAAAACTGAAAAAAAAAATCAATACACACATAATGCAGTTTCTAAGGATGACTTATATGACATCCTTGAAGCTTCAACCACTTGTAATTTTATAACAAAAAAAAAAAAAATCAATCTTTCATCCCGGATAAAAAAAATGGTGTGTATTTTTTGAGTTAATATGAAATTCTTTTAACAAATTTTTTATATATTGGCTAATATTTCTGAAAAGTATACGTTCGAAAAAATATTAAATTTAACAAAATATTTTCATCTAGTTGAGATTTTCTGAAAGTTTCAGAATGATTTGAATTTTTTTTCTCTAAAATATAGCCTACATTTCGGCAATAAAATTCGAAAATCACCATAAAAAAAAAGAAAAGAAAACGTGAATTGTAGAAGAAAATCAAATTCATTTTTTTAAAGGATAAAAAAGTGTGAGAAACGAAGAAAAAAAATAAATTTAAAAAATGGTAAACAGTTGAGTTAATTAACAAAAAAAAAGAAGAAGGGAGAGAGAGAAAGAGAGGGAGAGAGAGAGATATGAAATGGAAAAAGAAAATTAGGATTAGGGATAAAAATGATACTATAAAATGGATGTACTCATTTTATAATTAGTGTGTTCATCTTAATGTGTGTACTCATAACAAATGTTGCATTTAACCAAGTAAAATAAATAAATGAAAAAGTTGGGCCAACATTTCATTACTGGCCCATAAGACCTATATCTAAACCTAAAATTTCAGAAACCCACTTATCCACATTGTACCATCTATTATACTCTTGTAGAGTTCTCTTCCTCAGCGGCCAGGCATCGCTGCCTCCTCCACCTCAACCGCCGCCTCCTCTCACGCCGGCGCCGCCCACGCCTGTGCGTTACATCAGACACAGTCGCCTCCGCGCTGCCACACGCGACGCACCCCCTGCCGTCCACGGCCACGCCACGCTGTCAACCGAAGGTATAATTGAATGTGATTATATTTTATTAGGGTTTCAAAATTATTTTTTGCAAGTGTGGGCTCAACATTTTTTGCAAACGGTTTGCGATTTTGTGACTAAAAATTAGGACAAAAAATAACAAAATTAGTTTCGGATAAAGCAAACCCTAACTGCAAACATTAGGGCTCAACTTCTCTATGTTTGTGCTTTTGCAAACATTTGTTGATATTTTTGTATTCAGGTTACGATAACTGGGCTGGTGGTCAATTGATGAAGGAAGTGGGAAACTTTACTGTGACTGGAAATCTTGGTGAGTCTTATCTATTATATAATTAAATTCCTAATTCATTTCCTGCATTATTTTTTGCATTAATTTCTCTGAGGGTGTAAATGAGTCGAGTTGAGTAGTGCTGAGCTCGGACTCGAACTCGATCGAGCTTGATTTTTTTAGCTCGAGCTCGACTCAACTAAGAACTCGATAAACTCGAGCGGCTCAGCTCGACTCGATAATTTTATTATTTTAATAAAATAAAATATTAAATATATTTTAGCTCTTTTTTTCCAAAATTCAAGCTCTGCTCGACTCGAGCTTGACAATTTTTTTATATATAAAAAATTAATAGAAAAATATTAAATATTGTGCAAGCTCAATTAGGCCCGCGAGCCTCTCGAGCCGAGGATTTATGAACTCGAACTCGAGAGCTACTCGAGTAGCTCGAGCTCAACTCGATTAGGTTCGAGTCGAGTTTAATTTTTTTACGAGTCGAGCACGAGTAGATTGCGAGTTGACTTGACTCATTTACACCCCTAATGGCAATACAATATTAGTAGAATTGACTGGCCAAAGTGATAACATTCATACAAATTTGACCAAGTGGTGGGTATAATAAGTAATATAATTAAATAAAATAAAGGCACAAAGTTTTAAGTTATATGATAAATTATATATGTTTTACTTCTATTATTATACATCAAGCTTCCAAGAATAAAGACATCCCAATTATTTAATTATGTGGTATACTTTATATAAAATAATATTTTTAAGTAGAAACCTTAAAAGTAACTTTAGCTTTTAAAATTAAAATCTTTAAATTAAAGGAAAAATAAAATAATTTAAGTGATTAGAATTTTGTTGGGTACGAGTCAGCATGTGCCTTTTTTAAAATAAATCTTCATTAAGGTTATACAACCCTAAGCATTTTTATGAAGACACTTTCATAAAATATATGGACTAAGTCATCCAAATATATAGAATAAAATTTAAAATATAATACACTTCTTTTTTCTTTATACAATTAGTAATTTATGATTTTTTTTTGAATGTGCTACTAAAATAATATTGACAAACTAACTATATTTCATATAATTAAAAGGTATAGCATGGGATTATAAGTACAATGTGGGAATTTAAGTGGTATAAAATTATAATATCAATAATTAAAATATCTCTACTACTCTTCATATGACATCTCCTGAGCTTATCTTTATAAGGTTATGATAATCAACTTCCCGTCAATTTAAAAATAATATATTATTAGAAAGTAAAAGAAAAATAAAAAAATTATATAGTCAACTCACTTCATGGTACGAATGGTGGAGTGTGTTTGTAACAATATATCCATATCCCCTGTAAATAAACTTCGAGAATTTTTTTTAAATTCGGAGTTGAATTCCACGCCATGCGAATCTTGTATGACATAGTATTTTTGTTTTGGTACATTCTCACCATATCCAACTATAGTAATAACATGGTTGCTTATGACTGGTGTTGGACGAAGCTGTCCAAAAATGCATATTTTTTCATATTATTATTATAGATATATATTTTATTTATGTTATCTTATTATATGTTCTTGCAAACGCATGTATTGCCTTTGCTCTCACAAATATCCTGTATTTTCATCTTTGGTTCATTCACCATCGACACATTCAACTATCAGTTCAACAACTCTATGATCAATTCAGTATTGAGGGTACCACCAAGCTTCATGGCATACATGTGCGTGAGGCTATAAATTATATTCGCAACTTCGTTTTAGTATTAGATTCTGCATATCATTGGAGATACTTTCCACAACGTTTTACAATGGCACAGCTCCCGGTTTGTATTTATTTTAATAATATTTAAATTTCGTAGGTTTACAATGTGCTTATTTCCCTCCTAAAGACTATTTAGACCTAGTTTCTACTAGTCTTGCAAAACCTTCAAAATATCTAATATTCGATTCGTAGGTAGATATTGTTAAAGCGGGCTTTGGTATAATTGAGGAGAAACAATTTGCAGCCAACTTGTGGGAGCGTCCGATTGTTTCAATTTGACGTGATTGCAGAATACCACCGGGAGTTGAATTCTACGCCATGAGAAGTATTCTGTAGTCACGTAATAAGTTGAAACAATCTGACGCTCCCACAAATTGGTTGCAAATTGTTCTTCCTTAATTATCTCAAAGCTCGCTTTAAAGATATACACCTACGAAAATCGAATATTAGACATTTGAAAGGTTTTGTAAAGTATAAGCTAGGTCTAGATAGACTTGAGGGAAGAAATAAACACAATGTGAATTTACGAAATTAGAATATTATTAAAATGCAATACTCAATGGGGGTTGTGGCATTGTAAAACGCTATGGGAAGCCTCTCCAAGGATAATCGGAGTCTAATAGTAAACCGAAATTGTAAATATAATTCATAGCCTCATGCACATTTATGCCAGGATGGTCGGTGGTACCTTCAATACTGAAATGATCATATAGCTGTTGAGCTGATAGTCAAATGCGTCGATGGTAAATATACTAAAGATGAAAGTGCAGGATATTTGTGAGAGTAAATGCAGTAAATGCTACTGCAAGAACATGTAATAAGAGAACATAAATGAAATATATATCTAAAATAATATGAAAAAGGTGTATTTTTTAACAACTTTGTCCAACACCAGTCATAAGCAATCATGCGGTTACTATAGTTGGATATGGTGAGGATGTATCAAAGTAAGAATACTATGTCATACAAGATTCTCATGGCGTGGAATTCAACTCTGGGTTTAATTAAATTTCTCGAAGTTTATTTACAGGGGATATATTGCTACAAACACGCTCCACCATTGTATCATGAAGTGAGTTGACTATATATTTTTTGGATTTGTTTCTTTTACCTTCTAATGATATTTTTAAATTGACAGTAGCTGAGAAGTTGATTATTAGAACCTTGTAGAGATATGCTGATGAGATGTTATATGAAAAGCAGTAGACAAATTTTAATTATCAAGGCAAATAGATCTCAGAAAAATTAATGCAAAAAATACTGCAGGAAATGGATTAGGAGTTTAATTACATAATAGATAAAACTTACCCAGATTCCCAAGCACAGTAAAGCCGAGCTTGTTACTCCCAACTTCCTTCATCAATTCACCACCAGCCCAGTAATCTTAAAACAAAAATATCAACATATGTTTGCAAGAGCACGAACATAGAGAAGTTATACTCCTGTGTTTGTGGGATTGACTATTTAGTCCATTAATCCTGTGTTTTGGCAGGAATAATCCTGTATTTGTGGGATTGACTATTTAGTTCATTAAACAAAACATACTTTAGAAAACTGCTGAATTCAATTTTGATTAATTTGAGCATCATTTATTTATTTTGGTCCCGAACACAATTCAATTATACCGAGTAAATTATTTTAAATGACTGATTAAGTTTAATTTATACTGTCGCAGCGACAAAAGTGGTACTATCATAAATACTCAGAAAATATGACAATGTGATTATAGTTAATCCATTAATTCAAACTTATAAATACTAGAAGAATGACAATAAAACACAATAAATAGGATTTACTCAATTCTATTCAATATTCAATTCAGCTCCATCTTGGAACTCTTACTTATAATAATTGAACTAGAATTTCATACGTTAAAGTCCTAAAAGTCTTATCTAATAATAATTAATTAAAAATCTTATGAAGCTCAAACTATGAAGTATTAATCTCTACCTCCATCATTCTCTCCCATTTTGAAAAGTTCGTCCTTAAATATACGTGAATTCTTATTTGCAGCAATAAAATCGAAGCAACAACAAGTTCAACATCATCTGGATAAGTATAAAAATTAAACATCTAATGACACTAAACTTCATATAAAAGAGAAGATAAGAACAATAAATTAAATAGAAGTCAATTCCACTTTTTATACTAATTGGTGCAAATAATTGCAACCAAATAAGCTCCCGACATGTGGTTTGAGAAACATAAGGCACATGAAAAATAGGCTTGGAAGTGGGCGGAGAATTCTCGAAAGAAATGGGGACGGGGAAAATATATTTCTTGTAGGTGGGGACGGGATGGGATTGTATTTCCCGCCCCGTTCCCCACGGGAACTCGCATAAATTATATATATAAATTATGTATATATAATTATCATATATATATGTATATACATATATAGCCAATTAATCATTTATGTATGTATAATATATGATATATTAAATTTAATGTTATTTATGCATTTTAAATTTTAATAATATTTTTAAAATTTTTATTCATTTCCCTGTGAAATCGCTGGGACGGGGATGGGAATTGGCCCACCGTCCCGCCTCGTTCACAAGCCTAATGAAAAATGACTTTAGGCACATATAATACACAGTATCCTACAAATCTAAAAGAGTAATTGCAATTAATTAATTCAATTGAGAGTGAATTAATTTAATTACACAATATCCGTAATTAATTTTTAGGGAAAAAAACCTCCCTAGCCGCTTAATATGCACTCTATTAATGCATAGAAAGTGATTTGGTGCTAATTATTATTTTAACGTGCAACACATTAAAAGTTGTCATTTATCACTTAATTGTCAGTTTCATTTTAACGTGCAACACATTAAAAGTTATCATTTATTATTTGATTGTCATTTTCTTTTCAATTTACCGTAAATTCTTAAGACATTTATAAAGGTTTGCCGCAAATTGAAGAATTCAAGGATCCGGTATGCATTCGGACTTGAGTTTGTCAACTCCTCTTCCAACTATATTACTTTGTCTACTAAGGACAAAAATGTTTTTTCAACATCTCTCAAAAAATTAGAGTAATTTAATTATGAATAGAATGCAAATAATGCTAAAAAATGTCATATTTAAAAAAAGATGAGAATAATTCTAAAAAAGGAGAGGATAATTCAATTGAGGGCAGGAAATTCCTTTTTTTTCTTGAACATGAAAAGGAAGGGGATAATTTAATTTAGGGCAGTAAATTCTTTTTTTTTCTTTTCTTGAACATGAAAAACTGATGAACTCAAGCTCGAATGGGCACCGGATCCTAGAATCCTTCAATTTGCGGCAAACCTTTTAAAATGACAAATGCCCTCAATCTCCTTCAATTTGCGGCAAACCTTTTAAAATGACAAATGCCCTCAATCTCAATTGAATTATCCCCTTTCTTTTAGAATATCTTCAAACATGGCATTTTTAGCATAATTTGCATTCTATTCATAATTTAATTACTACTCCCTCCGTCCCGTAGGAATTTGCACCCTACGGGACGATACATTTTTTAAGGAAAATGTATTTTATATATAAAGTAGTGGCATATGAGTAAATATGTGTATATTTTTGTGAGTATGCACGTAAATCAATGTTCCTTTTTTTAGTAGTGTGCAAATTCTTGTGGAACGGAGGGAGTATCATTTTTTTAGAGATGTTGAAAAAACATCTTTGTCGTTAGCGGACAAAGTATTATGGCTAGAAGATGAAAAATTGACGAACTCAAGTTCGAATGGGCACCGGATCCTAGAATCCTTCGATTTGCGGCAAAGCTAACCTTGGAGGTGGCCGTATATCCTCTATGTGGGGATATTGAAATAAATCTCAAAAAGTACAAAGGGATCAGTGAGCATGCTCTTTGCCAAGTCCCTTTCGAGGATGAATCCCAGTTTTGGACCAATGGGATGTGTGCTATAAGTGACACGGCGATATTTCATTACTCAGAGGGCACTTTCCATTATGTGTAACAATGGCGACTAAGGCTCAAACGGGGTTGAAGGCTAATGGTAGAGACATTTGAGTTCTGTTGTGATATCAGGAGGAGAACGACTAGGCCAATGCAACTGCAAGAAATATAAGATAAAATTCCAAAAGCTCATTGTGCTAGAAGACTTGTAGCAATCATCAATGCCTATAATCGAGGTATATGTATAATTATATATAAGCTGTGTTGTAGAATAAAATATATTGCGATGCACAGGCAAAAACCTAGTGTATACACTAACAAGAATCAATTAATTTACTTTAATCTTATTTAATTATACACTAACAAGAATCAATTAATTTACTTTAATCTTATTTAATTAGTTATATCTTAGCGCATTTAAATTGTGTACCTCATTTGTTCTACTTTTATGTTATGGATAGTTATCTTAGTTGGTCATGATATTTTTGGAGGCAATTCATAGATGACAAATTCATATGAACAATATCATTTTTTTTATATTTATTAACTCTCATTTTTATTTTTGTTTGCATAGTTTAGGGGGGAGGTGATTGCAATTTCACTATTCTAAAGATTACTTCATTAATTGGCGCCAGATGAGTGTTGGGAGGCGATGGTGAGGTGGATGTGGCAATGTTGCTTATCATCAAATTGAGCTTTACATACCATCTTTGTACCATCAGTGTCCTCAAAAGCCAAAGGCCAACTGCAATGATATTAAATTTATTTATTTGTTCAAAATTTGCTTGCACATAGTTTATGAGCTCTTGTAATCTCGTCTTGTACTCAATTGCTCTTGTATCGGCCTGGTCGTTCTCCCCTTGATACCATAGCAGCACTCGAATGACTGTACCACCAGCCTTTAACGTCTCTTGAGCTCTAGCCACCATCTTTTCATAAAGAAAAGTGCCCTCTACGTACTAGGATATCAACGTGTACCAACAGCGAACAGAACAAGTCCCATTGACCCGAAACAAGAATTTATCCTTGCAAAGAGCATGTCAAGACCAACCACATTGTATTTGTTTGGGCTTATTTTGATATCCCCATGTAGAGGATCTGCGGCCACCTCGCAGGTTACATTTTCCATAAAGCGGAGGATCCTAGGACCCGGTGCTCGTTCAGATTTCAGTTCTCCAATTTTTCTTTTCCAGTCATATTACAATTCAGTGCAATATCTCTCGAGAAATGAGAGTAACAAGATTATGAATAGGATACAAATTATGGCTTGAGATGTCATGTACGAAGGTGCGAAGAAAATATTCATAAAAGGAAGGGGAGAGAAAGAAAAGAGTGTTGGATTACTAAACATCAGTCTTATTTATAGAGCAAAATGGGAGAGGAAGAATAGATTTCCTTTTCATGTTCAAGGAAAAAAAAAAAGACAGAGAGAGGTATACTAATTACTAGTCTCTATATGAATGGTTCTGTCAGAAATTTCACTTTGCATTGTAATATGTATATACCGTTTACATCGAAACTCTGACTTTGTATTGTAATAGGTACTCCCTCCGTCCCAAAAACTATTGTCACACATTTTTTTATTTGAACGTCCTAATTCTTCTTTCACACACCTAAAAAGAAATTTTTTTACACTCACAAAAGTTAATAAAATATATTTTTTCTTATATTATTATTTAACTTTACACTCATATATTTTTTTTTTAATTCTGTGTGTCCGAAACTACTATGAAAGTAGTTCCGGGACGGAGGGAGTATATGTTTTCCAATGGACACTTATAAAATATATATACATTATGTTTGAACCTAAAGATTGAATTTTGATAAGAAAGTCATCCTTAATAATTAGTGCACTGATTTAAGCCCATCTCAAAACACGGTTCCAATGTTTATCAATTTGGGAGTACATAATTTTGCGACTAAATTGAGAGTAAGGAATAGGAAGTCATTACTCATTAGTCCTGACTCCTGATTTATTAGAAAATTTGTTATATACTCCATCGTTATAGCTACATTCCTTTTAATGCTTTAATGTTTTATTTAATATAATTGCAATTAAATCCCTGAGTTATTTTTAAATTTTAAAAAAATTAAAGGCCTGTTTTGCCTATTGGTTTTAATTTCAGAAAATTTAATAAAAGATTATTTAGTTGGACCAAATTTCTTGAAACTGAAATATGAATTATTTGGTTGGACCAACTTTTGGGCAGTTTGATTAGATCAAATTTCTTAAAATTTTGATAAAATAGATTTTGGGCAAAATAATTTTTGAAAAGGGTTTATAATTTGACTATGTGCTAAGTAAAAAATGCCAATATTTCTTAGATGACATATTATTTGACTAGATAATTGATGTTTTCTGCAACCCAAAAGTAGTCAGGATTATTATCTTTATGTCAATGTCCACTCTCGCTGATTCTAGATTTTCAAATGACTAAATCTCTCATCAATCCTTCGTTTTCATCGTAAACGGATAAATATTAGGTGACTGGCTGGGTGGTGAACTACCAGGATAATCTAGTTTCACTTGGTGTTGATGAGACACTTGCTCAAGTTTGTTCTGAATGCGGTGCAATGGACCCCCTTATGAATGCTTATGTTGAACGAATGCAGGCCACAACAAAGGTAAATAGACAAGAGGGTACTTCCATTTGTTTCTATTCATATATAAATCACCCTTTTTGGTCATAATAATCAATTCAAGGCATGTTCTGTAGAAATGGTACTTGAATATACTTGAGGCTGATAAGGTACAGCCACCAAAGAAGACTGAAAGTGGATAGCTGTACACCCCAGCTGCCGTTGATTTGTTTTGCATCCTTGGGGAACAAGTACAAATAGTACGGGAAAATAGCACGACG
>JAPKLY010002263.1:6774-23127 GCA_026898435.1 Prunella vulgaris | reverse complement strand
ATTTGTATTAGTCTCACACTTCCTTCACAAGTAAACCAAGATCATTAATTTCTTGTTACTTGCATTTGATTTACCATATCATTTCCATTATTTAATTAGATTATTTTATTAATAATAAAATTACCTTCTAGCCATCGTCGTGCATGTATAAATACCCTTAATTACCAAAGAAATGTTATCATCACACCTCTTCTCCAACACAAAAATTCACATCCCCATATATATATATATTCATCATTTTAATCATATCACATACGATGTCGTCTGCTGCAAAAAAATTAGGTATGGGAAATTATAGTTACTCATACACCTCAAATATTTCTGGGTACAACTCCAAATCCCAAAGTGATTCCCTTTTTGCTCAAAAATCAGCTTATTCTCAAGGTACAACTTCAAAGAATGATAGTACAACCGCCGCAAATTATTTGATTGCAAACAATGAAGCCAAAAGTGCTTCCAAAAGCAGCTCAAAGAAGAATTCTACCGCAGCTGCAAATTATTTGCTTGCCAACAATGAAAGTGCGGCCAAAAGCCAGAAGCAATCCAAACAGAAGGAGCCTCGACTTTGGGCTTGACGTCGTCTAGACCAAGCCCGATTCGGTTTTGATATGGAACTCAATAACGAGTTTTTTTATGAAGCCCAACATTAGCATATATTACTTGTACTTTGTTAAAAAATATTGTACAAGTAATTATTTGTGATGTTAATGACTGCATGAGAAATTTATCATTGTCTCTGTATCATTACTCTATCTATATATAGGTGTGTGATTAGTTATATGTCAAGAATTTATTTGTTTCTACGTAGTTTGTTTGATAAGTTGTTGCATTGATCAAGATCATATGTAAGTAGTTGGTGTTTACGTACTTTGTACTAATAAATTAATTAATGTATATAAAATCATTAGCACTCCCCCACCCAATCTCTTTATCTCCCATGTGTTTGTGGTGTATATTGCGTTATTATTTGTTGATTAAAAAAATATTCGAATATTAAGAATAATTTTTTTAACGATTGTAATATAGAGGTTGAAAAAGTGAGGTCGCAATTGCCTGAGGTGGAAATTTAAAGACAATAGCTTTTAAAAATTGTGAATTAAGGTCAAATCGGTCTAAATTTGGCCAATTGGCCCGAGTTGGATTGTATTTAGGTTGAATTTCGAGCCAATGCTTGAATTCAGACTGAATTTGGGCCAATTTGAGTTGACCGGCCTGATCTAAACTCATTACTATAAAAAATTATTGTCTTTAAATTGTTAGACAAAAAAATTACAGTTTTCATTTTGTCACCATCCTTTAACTTTCGGCCCTTAAAAAAATTATTTCATCCAAATATTTTAAACGCACAAAAATGATTAATGTGTTAATTCTATTGATTCATACTAAATAGCAGCTATATATAAAACACATAATCTAACATATAAAATTCTCCCATTTAACTACATTAGAGCCTCTATTAAAATATCGATCATTTAAATGGCACGGAAGAGATTAATATAAATGTAAATTACCTAAATCTTCCTCCAAATTTGTCCAAGTTATTACCCAAGAAAACATTGGTCTTAATAATTATGAAATTCATCCCTACAAAATCAAGGAAAAATTATTTCATTAATTCATCGATCGAGAAATGCAAACTCGTTTTCACTTTTTATATTTTTAAAATATTTATAACGATTGATTATTCTTTTATTTTGTTTTACATGTCAAACAAAATTTTAGTAATTTTAGGGTTTTTTTTTTTTTTTTGTATTCAGCAAATAGCCACCTTATATCTTCCAAATTCGTTTTCAGGGGGAATTGAACTCGGGTCACTCACTCAAGTGAGGAACCCGATAGCCACGTGAGCTAACTCACCTGGTTAGCGGTGGACTTATTTTAAGCCAGAGCAAAACTCTTTATAGACTAAGTACATCTCAGGAATTAATCGCTCTATGTGGATTTCAAACCAAATATCTAAAGAGAGACATACCATTAGTTAATTCGATAATTTCTTCAATGAAGTTTTTATATGTAATAATTCAATCTACGTACCCTTAAAAGGTTGATTTTTCTAGTGGGCCTGCCTTGTTTACTGATGACGACGTTTCCTAGTATTCAGAATGGTATCGACATTGATTAGTTGATTACAATTGACATTCAATATTAAATGGCGACAACATCGTCCAGCAAATTTCATCTTACCTATGAAAATTTGGTATATTGAGTCATTGGTACAGGTAAAGTAATCCTTATATCTTGGTTCCTTAGAGTTGAAGATTTAGAGGGAGTGTGAATAGATTTTTAAGCAAATCTTAAAATTTTAAAACAAAAGTTGATAGAACCTTCGCAATACCTTTATTTTAAAAACAATCTACAAGGTTTTAGACAAAAGTTATAGCTGCGGACTATAAAGTTTATAGCTGTAGTAAAAATAAAATAAAAGAATTATTTATAGATAACTTTCAGAGTAATTTTTCACACTTTAAGAAATGTATTGAAAATCATCTATGTGCAACGGAAAATGTGTGTTCATGAAAAACAATATAAACAGTAGAGTTTATAGTTGAGTGACTAATAAGTCTACAACTGCAGATTTCAAGTTCAAAGTTTAAAGGTTTTTATGCAGTAAATTCAAAATAATGATGCATGTAACAAAGTAAGTAATCAACAATAAATGTAATAACAGTAAGTAAAATGCACAAACAATTTATAGTGGTTCAGAGGACTGTAAAGTCTTCCTACATACATTATTATACCACTTAGGTGCCAAATTCACTAAAATTATCACACATATCTTTTACAAGTGATTCCCCATAAGAACTAGCTTTCACACAGATTACTATTCTAGGTTAAAAACAGTTAACCTATTCACTCAGAATACAACTGATTTACTCAGAATCTTTTAACTTCACAAAGATAAATCTACACTAAGTAGATGTCAAAAGTAAAATAAAAACAGTTGATGGAACAACAACAAAGATGCGATTCTTTTCTAAGAAATTCCTATCAAACTAACCTATGAATCAAAAAGAAAATTTCTATCTCTCTTAAAGCTCTCTGAAAATATGCTGCGCTAACTGTAGGATTGCTCAAACTTGAATACTTGAATGTTCGAGTTGTTGTTATTGCTCCTTCATAATTCTTCTATTTATAGATGATGAGGTGCAACTTATTCGCTGGAGAATTCAAAATTTTGAATCCTAGATAATGCTCCTCTTACTCTCTATAAATATCCACATGTGTGAGGTGGTCCTCGTTCTCCACTCACATTAGTATTGGGTGTACTATTGTTCTTTTTTTGATATCCGAATTAATCTTTATTAGTCTTCACAAAATATTAGCAACACTATCCCTAAATACTTACCGGTGAGTGCTGTTGATAAGGCGAGCTAACCTACGATTAATGTTCAGTAGGTCGCCAGCTCGCAGGGGGGCCATGCCGCCAGTTGGGACCAGACCCAACATAAGGGAGCTCGGCGAAGGTGAGGAAGGGCCTTGTCCAAGCCTCAAGAGTCTGAGGCCAGCCGATCATCCAAGCAAGGAGAGAGGATCATAAGGGAGCTCGCCCCATAGAGGGTAGCTCGCCTAGAACCGGAGAGGCCAAACCATAGTCCACCTCTGCACACCTGGGATTAACACCTGAGAGCTCGCCCAAGATCGAAGTGGAGCTTGCCCAAGACCTAGGGAGCTCGCCCAACGTGTAGGATCAAGGTCACCGGTGTTTAGATAGAATATACACATGTGTAGTAGGACAAACATTATAAAGGGTGTATTGTGAGGGACCAAGGCGAGGGTCGGGAACCCTCGTCAACACCGGAAGCCAGATAGGCTCGTAAGGTGCCACCTCACACTTACACACCTATAAATAGGTTTCTCTTGTAATTCTCTCTCCAATTCAATCATAATACACATGACTTTCTCTCTCTAAATTATTCATTTTCTCTCTCTATATTATCATCTCAAGAACACAAACCTTAAGTTATTGTTTGGTAGAATTAATATATTATAGACAGTCACATAAACATTCGATTAGTAAATTCTATCAACAATTTGGCGCTAGAAGAAGGGCGAGAATTAGAAAATTTGAGAGCAAATGGTGAGAGTTGTTTGAAGATTTGAAGGTTTGAAGGTGTTCTTGACCAAGACTCAAGAACACTTGAAGATACACACATATTTTCACTCTTTAAACAAAAAACCCAGATTTCCGGGCAAAAATCCAGATTTCCAGATTTGTAATTTCTGCCCAAAAGGCTTTCAAACGCACACGTGTACACGAATAAACTAGATTTTGGACAATTCGTTACACGTAAAGCTAGACGAAAACCTGTGCAAACACGCCCAAGCTGGAAGATCATAACCTCGGCGACCTACCTCGGCAACCTCGGAGCCCTTCGGCGAGCTATCCCCTTCAAAACCCTAAAATGGCTAAGGAACAGACCTCGGCGAACACTCAGAGGTGGAAGGAGGGGAATCAGGACCAGGTTGAAGGGGAGACCTCGCACCGAGCTCCTCTGAAGAATACCGCTCCGCGACCTCCGCGAGTTGTAGTGACTCAGGAGGATTTAAGCCCCGCCCTGAGGGACCTCGCCAACAACCCCGACGAGCTCCAACGCACCATTGCAACCCTGCAAATGTTGCAACAGAGTCAGCTCGATGAGCTCGCCCTGGTACCCCGGTGAGCTCCAGCCACCGAGGCCAGGGAACAGACGAGGCCCACTCAGGGCACCCAGACTCGGGGTCAGTATAGCGATCTCCCCTCTGAGCAGGAGGCGAGCTCTGCCCAAGCTCGCCAACACAGGGAGCACGCTGGGAAGGCCAAGGTGGTGGAGGAGCCAGCTACGCAGGCTGGGCGAGCTTCGGCCTACACCGAGGCATCCGCCACTCACTAGTCGCTGAGGAGGGAGGTCCTCCAGGGCAGGTTGGGGCCGAGAGGTGAGGAGAACGAACGAACGGCGGTCCCGACTACGTCCCAGAGGGGAGAGTCGGACCTACAGCCTCGCAGGTCCGCCCACGACCGACTACGGAGGCCCGCGACCGATAGATTGGGCCCACATGGCGGGTGCCAGTTCTGACCCACCACGGAGGGGTCACCCCATAGTGAGGCACCTCGGGGGCGTGCGTCCACGAGATGCACGACCTTCGAGCAACCTCCGCCGGAGGTGCCCACGATGATGAGCTGGCCACACTGAAAAAGGCCGTCGAAATGCTACAGCAGCAAGTAGCAGCCAAGTCTGGCAGGCCCGATGCCACCACTCTCCCCGCGTCTCCATTGGCACCCACCATCTTCCGAGCACCGGTCCAGAAGAAGATCCACTTCCCGGTGATGTCTGCGTACGAGGGCGAATCCGACCCGAAGGTCCACCTAGCCAAGTATGCAGACTACATGATCTCGGTGGGTGCCACCGACTCCACTCAGTGCCGGAACTTCCCGCTGACCCTAGGGGACCGAGCTCACCGCTAGTTCTCATCACTCATCCCGGGGTCAATCCACTCATTTGGCCAACCATCGCGGGAGTTCTTGGCCCACTTCTCCGGGTTTGGATTCTACCTTACCCAGAAGCACCGACTCGCCAACATCCATCAAGGCGAGGGCGAGACCGACTAGCAGTATCTGGAGAGGTTCGATAAGATACTGCTAGAGAGTGAGCCGGTGAGCGAGGACACCAAGGTCATCGCAGTGATGGCCGGCCTCCGAAAAGGTACCGATCTCTGGAAGGAAATGCACCTCGCATGTTCGAACACTTACACCGAATTCCGCCACAAGGCGGGAGTGTTCGTGGCCATGTATGAGGCCCTCCAGAAAGAGGTCGGTGCCTCCGAGGAGAGGAAGCCCTACGGGAAGAAGTCCAGGGGCACATACAAGGCTCCCCGGAACTTGAAAGCTTTTGGCGATGGGGATGAATTCAAAGAAAAGCTCAACCAAGTACTCACCGTCTCCGTCGACCACATCTTTACTGCGGTCAAAGACAAAACCTTGTTGGAAGAGCCAAGAAGAATCCGCCAGGACCACGCGAAGCTCAACCCCAACAAGTACTGTGCCTATCACCAGTCGATCGGCCACTTCACCAGCGAATGCCGAGACCTCCTCAAACAAATCTGGAAATTCTACGAGGATGGGAAGCTGGCCAACTTCGTGAAAAAGGCACCGGCAAAGAGGCCCAGGTTTGAGAGGAGGGAAGCCTCCGATGATGAAGAAGAGGACGCGGGCCAACGCGGTCCTCAAAACAGGCGGATGGCACCTCCCCAACCTCAAGAAAACCTGGAGCCAACTCGAGAACTCTTGGTTCTCGAAGAAGAAATTGGAGCTGCCGGAAGTCTCCAAGACGGGGGATCCTCCATGTCTAGGAGAAAAAGGAAGGCCGAGATTCGGGCCATAAACCAAGTCCAGGAAGGCAGCTCCAGCTCCAGGCCCGTCGCACAACTCACTGATGAGCTAACATTTTCCTCGGCAGACCTGGAAGGGGTACTGACGCCCCACAATGACTCGTTGGTGATAACCGCCAACATCATGAACGTCCAAGTTCACAGGCTACTTGTGGACACCGGCGCCTTCACCAACATTCTCTTCAAATCCACCTTGGATGTCTTAGGTGCTTTTGAGTCGTATCTAGAACCTAGCAATGCTAGGATAGTGGGGTTCAGAGAAGTTGTAACTGTCCCCCTAGGTAGTATCAGGTTGAGCGTCCAGCTTGTATCGGCTGAGGACCCGGAGAGAAAGCTGACTAGGTTAGTAGATTTCCAAGTTGTCGACCAGCAGTCCTCCTATAATGGGTTCCTCGGCCGCCCCTTTATCAATGAATTCAAAGTGGCATGTTCGACCTACTACTATTATTTGAAATTCCCAACTCCAAAAGGCGCCGGAACCATAAAAGGCGACCAGAAAAAGGCCCGAGAGTGTTTACTCCAAATTAAAGATGGCCGAGCTAGAAAAGTTGTGACGCAGGTCCAGGTCCTTGAGGAAGAAATCCAAATCCCGGTGGATGAACCAAACATCCTAGACGTCATCTCAACAGAGACTGAGATGATGGAGGTAGACGATTCGTCGGAATCTGACCAAGTGTCGGGACCTGCGCAAGAGGCAGAGTCGGCACCAACGGAGGTAGAGGAAGCCCAAGTGCAGGAGCCAGTGCAAGGTTCACAACCTATGTCCATGGAGGTGGTCGAAGGTCCGCAAGATGGGGGACCTGCGGAGGACCAAGAACCTGTGCCGATGGAAGTTATCCAACTCCCCAAGTTACAGGACCTCTCCAAACTATCGGACCCCCAGAAGTATTGGCAGTTGAGGAACCCGTCCAAGCTGAGAATCAAACTGATGACCTCGAGCCACGCATAGGTCACGAACCTACGCAAATGTCACAAGAGGAGTGGGACGAGTTCATCAGCGACCCAAGGTGGAAAAGTCAGAAGAGGAAAGCCACCATCATGGAGGAATTAAAGGCACTCCCGGTGGACCCGGAAAAGGACTTGGAGCTTTTCATAGGTTCCGAGTTACCTGAACCGTACCGGTCGAGGATGGAACTGTTCCTGATGTCCAATTTGGACGTATTTGCCTGGTCCCATGAATATATGACGGGAATCCCGTTGGAGCATGCTTGCCACCGACTTAACATAGATCCGACGAGGAGGCCCGTGCGCCAAAAGCGGAGGAAGTATGGACCAGACAAGTACGCGGCCTTAACAACAGAAGTGGGGAAGCTGTTGGACAACAAGCTGATCAAGGAAGCCTTGTGCCCTCAGTGGGTCGCGAACCCCGTCCTGGTCAAAAAACACAACAGGACGTGGAGGCTGTGCTTCGACTTCACGGACGTGAACAAGGCATGCCCGAAGGACAACTTCCCACTACCTCACATCGATCAGCTCGTAGATAGTACTGTAGGCCACGAGATGATGACATTGCACCCGGATGACCAGGAACATACGTTGTTCTACACCAACAAAAACATGTATTGCTGGGAAAGGATGCCGTTTGGACTTATCAACGCCGGAGCGATCTACCAAAGGTTGGTGAATAAAATGTTCGACCAACACATTGGCGAGTCAATGGAGGTGTACGTGGATGACATAGTTGTCAAGAGTTTGAGAAAGGAGGACCACCTTGACCACCTCAAGCAAACTTTCGACATACTACGCCACTACAACATGAAACTGAACCCCAAAAAGACCAGCTTCAGTGTGCATTCATGAAAGTTCCTAGGTCACCTGGTGAGCCAGCGGGGAATAGAGGTCAACCCAACACAGATCCAATGCATAATCGAGATAGGGGTGCCTGATTCCGTGCAGAAAATCCAAAGGTTGACCGGGTGCATGGCGGCCTTGAACAGGTTCATCTCCATGTCTAGCGACCGAAATCGCCCATTCTTTTAGGCAATCAAGGCAAACACGCGGAGGTACAAAGAGGCGGCTAAAGCCAACAAATTACACCTCAAAACCACTTCGTGTGGACGGGCGAATGCCAACGAGCCTTCGAAGATATCAAAGCATACCTGGCAGATACGCAGGTCCTGTCAAAGCCAGTACCCGGCGAAAAACTATACCTGTACCTCGCCACTTCGGAGGTGACCATCAGCTCCGTCCTGGTCCTAGAAGAGGCAAAAACACACCTACCAGTGTACTACGTAAGCCAAGTCTTACATGAAGCCGAGTTGCGGTACACCCCAACAGAGAAGCTAGCCTATGCACTGGTGATGAGTGTTATAAAATTAAGGCCCTACTTCTTCGACCACCCGGTAGAGGTGCTGACGACATTTCCACTACGTCAAATATTGCAGCACCCAGACACCGCCGGACGCTTACTGAAATGGTCACTAGAAGTTAGCCAATACGGTATAACCTACGCACCCTGAACAACGATCAAGGGACAAGCGCTCGCCGACTTTATCATCGAGCTAGCTTTTCTGCAAGATCCGACGAGGGGGCGTATAGCTCCGTGGTACCACTACATTGACGGGTCATCAACCAGTACGGCAGCAGGCGTCGGTGTAGTTCTGATCAGCCCAGATAGACAAGTCTTCATCTCCGCAATCTGGTTCGACTTCCGAGCAACCAACAACGAAGCGGAGTACGAAGCTTTGATAGCCGGACTTAGGTTATCATTAGCTGTGGGGGCAACCAATCTTCAAGTTTTCAGAGATTCCCAGCTAATAATATCCCAAGTCCGGGGAGAGTACGAACCAAAAGACTAATAGATGATGACCTACCAGAAGATAGCCGCGCATCTGATCTCGATGTTTATGCAGGTTTACATCAATCAGATACCGCGACTAGAAAACACACAAGCAGACGCCTTAGCCCAACTAGCTACCAGTAATGGCGAAGCCGAGGTCACGAAGGTTGTAGTCACCAAGCTGAAGAACCCCTCGACGTCCGACTACAAAGTTAATCAGACCTCGAGTGGGGGGCAGGAAGATAGCGAAGATTGGCGCACTCCGATCCAAAAATACTTGGAGAACGGAACAACCCCCGAAGATACTTGGGAAGCTAGTCGGGTTGTGAAGCAAGCTGCCAGATATACGTTGGTAGATGGCCAACTCTACAAACGTGGATTCTCTCTACCCCTACTCAAATGCTTATCTAAGAAGCAAGGGTTCGAAGTGTTAGAAGAAATTCACGAAGGGATTTGTGGAAGTCACGCTGGGGGGCAAGCTTTGGCATACAAGATGATCAGACAAGGGTACTATTGGCCCACTCTTCGCAAAGATGCCATCAGCTTCTCACGAAAGTGCCGAAAATGTCAACTTTTCGCACGTAACATCCACTCCCCAGCCAACCAACTGAAGTCGGTTTTTAGCCCATGGCCTTTTGCAAAATGGGGTATCGACTTGATCGGCCCATTTCCACCTGGCAGAGGCGGTGTAAAGTTTGCTGTTGTAGCAGTAGACTACTACACCAAGTAGGCTGAAGGTGAAGCACTTACAACAATAACTCAAGAAAGAATGATCGGTTTCATCTAGAAGAACCTGATCTACCGGTTCGGACTCCCGTAGTCGATCATCACGGATAATGGAAGACAGTTCGACGGACAGAAGTTGAGAGACTTCTGTAGTTCATGGAACATCAAGAAGCACTACTCGACACCGTACCACCCCCAGTCGAACGGCCAGGTCGAGGCGGTTAACAAAATTCTAAAGCACATACTGAAGCTCCGCCTTGAAGATAAGAAAGGAAGCTGGGAGGACGAACTTCCAGAGGTCTTATGGTCTTACAGAACATCATACCGAGCTAGCACCGGAGAGACCCCGTTTGCTTTAGCCTTCGGGACCGAAGCGGTAATACCGGTGGAGGTCCAGAATAAAACTTGGAAGGTGGCAGGATTTGACGAAGAAAAGAACGACAAAGCCTTGGAAGTCGAAAAAGATCTGATCGAAGAGACCAGAGCTTCGTCAGAAATGAAGAACTCCACCTACAAACGCAGAGCGGAAAAGTACTACAATTCCCAGGTTCGAGACCGAAAGTTCAAGGTTGGGGACTTGGTGCTGAAAAAGAAACTAATGGCCCCACCAGGAGTATTTAGGTCAAACTAGGAAGGACCGTTCCGGGTCACCGCTGTGACGCCCCATGTAGGAGTGTCATCTCTTTTCACTATATTTATTTAAAAGACACATTATTTGTCATAAAAATAATAAGTGATTTCTTTTGAAATTGAAAATAAATTGACTTTAAAATTTTATCAGCGGAAGACTGTATCGTGTAAACTCGAGTTGATTTTTTTTTTTATATTTCAAGTGCCTAATCATGCTTGTGCCTAACTCGTGTCATACCCACATATCTAAATCAAACCCTTGCTTAATTAAGATATTACGAAAGTAGACTATCATGCTTAAGAAAATGTATAACTAACTCAATATAATAAGACGCACCATCATGTGATAGACTAGTCATACATATAAAGCTTAATTTCAAAATATTTTCATAACATCCTAGAGTTTGGAAAAAGACTTGACAATTTAACTAGGAAATCCAAATCCAAGCATAAAAAAATTCTGGAAATTATCTTCAAACCGATGACATAAGAAAATACTTAATAGGCATCTTATAGAAACTTAAATCATTAAAATATTATTTAGATGTAGTTGAACTAGTCAGTCACACGTCCTCCTCACTGCCAACGTTTCCAAAAATAGTTAAAGTAGAATCATGAGTCTTCTCCCGGAGGAGAAGCCCAGTGGGATAAAATATAATTTAGAATGCATTAAAGAGACTAATAGCATGTCAACCGCGTACATGCCAGGCCCATAGGCCCGACTAAGTTCATACTAACATAGTCCGTAGACCTGTCTTGATTCACACAGAGCATAGCCCCTCGACTAGCCGTAATTCACACAGAATATAGTCTGTAGACTTGCATAATTCACATAGAGCATAATCCGAAGATCTGCCTGCTCGTACACACACAAATTATTCTAATTAATGCATAATGAATTAGAGGTTACCCACTTTTCAGTCTGACAATATGAGGTAGCTTCCCGAGAGTCCAGGTGTTGCGGCACTACACTCGACATATTGATTTGCTTTTTAGTCTTTTAATCATTAAATCATATAATAGTCAATATAACTCTTTCAACACTTTTAATATCTTATTATACATGTACACTTCATACATATGTGTCATTAATAATATGATAATATGATCGAAATATTTATACTAACTTAATCACACTTAGGGAAAATACTAATCGTCAAACATTAATCAAAGCTCACACATAAAAAGGCATGTGGAGTCATAACATTAAATGATTAATATGTTCATAATAAGTCTACATTTTTATTTTGAGGTACTTATATTTATTTAAAATCGATCAAATACAATGTATCACTAACTCATCTCCTAAATTGAATTCCCTAAAGAACACCCTATAGTAGAAAATTCATTGACAAATATACATATGTTAAAATTACACAAAATTTATACAGTAGGTTCCTCACCAAAATATTTATATCCTGTACAAATTTCAATTAAAAATAGCTTGTAGATCTTTTCTTGTAATTTTTACAAGTATGTTGAAAAATGAGTTATTAATAGGGTCTATGTCACATTATTTTCTAAAATTTAGAAAATATTTAATATTACTTAAAAAAATATAAGATAAAATTATAAATGATTTTAAGGGTCAGTGTTAACATATTTTAAAAGTTCACATTTTAATTCCATTTATTTTAATTTCTATAATTTTTCTAGTAGGGTACAAAAATATTTTACATTTACAACAAAAACACCATTTACTAAAAAAATCAAAACAAATCAAATATAACTCCAAAAGTATCCAAATAAAATTTTTATGGAAGCTATAACATGGGGGAACAACATAGTTGAAAATCAAACTCAAATACGAAACCATTTATACACAGAAAATTTTATAATCATTACAAAAAACAGAGGCGTTTTTCTTCACTATTGCACTTCAAATGAAAAATCGTATAAATTCAAAAATAACTTTAAAAATTCTGAAATTTTAAGTACACGTTCTTAACTTACAGTAACTCAATGTGGTAAAAGAATTTGGTCAAATTCGTTGGGAAAATGTCATAAAAATTCTGGGAATGGACATGCAATCACATAGGCAGATTTCATCTCAAAACCAATACACATTTAAGCATAGTTGTGACTAAGGATGAAAATATCGGTATCGACGGAAATATCGGTACCCTTAATTTATGGATATATCGGTGGAAATATCGATATCGAATATCGATATCGGTAAAAAATAGAAAATTCACGGAAATTTCATTAAAATGATGGAAATTTAACATGAAATTTTAGACAATATTATTACTAGTCTTAATACATTAATTGAACTTAAAATCTCAATAAAATGAGAATCTTACAACAAACATATCAAGAAAACATAAGTAAGACATATAAAACGATACAAAAATTGTTCATAATTATTGAATATTACACAACTAATACCAAAATGATGTCTTATGAGCCTCAAATGTAAAAGAAGAAAGACCATCTTGGTCTAAGCAATAATGGTACCAAGTCATCAAATTAGAGAAATTCTGGACGTAATTTTGGACATGCCAATAGTAAATGACCCGAGAATTGAGAATTAAAAAAAAAAATCCTGAAATTTTTCGAAATTTCCCGAAATTTTGACCGATAAATTACCGAAATTTCCACGATATTTCTCGATAATCTGCACATTTTGAATTACCCTGGACCGATATCGAAATTTCACCGAAATTTCCCGAAATTTCTGAAATTTTACTGAAATTTGACCGAAATTTTGGAAAAATAATCGTTCAAGTGAATTTCCATATCGGTACCCTCAAATTTCCAAAATTTTGGCGAAATTTTGTGAAATTTCAATCCTTAGTTGTGACACCCAACTCAATTAAATCATCAAATGACCACCAATAAGTCCTCACACAAAATAGAGTAAGATTTACAGTAGGAAAAACAAAGTAAAAGCTACATGCAATGGCAAAAACAACATGCAATCACAAAATCAACATTCAACCCCTTATTGTAAATCAAATAACATCATTCTTGACAAGTGCGTATGCTAAAAAGAAAATTTTCATTTTAAATTCTCAATCAAGTACTAGAAAGATATCTTGAGCCTCAAACACAAATATTTAATCATCATTTCATAAAGAAACATTGAAGAAAAATAATAAAAAAGAAGAGAAAAAATATTTTGTGAAAGGACGCTAAATTTCTGTGAAAAATTCTTTGAAAAATAGCAGTCGAAGGAAATAAGATTTTCTCTAATCTACCTTTAAACCTCTAAATCTTGAGGTAATCTTGAGTTTCAGCAAAAATTAATGGCGGAATTTTTTTTTAGAGAGAGAGAGAGTGTGTAGAGAGAGAGAGAGAGAGAGAGAGAAAGAAGAAAGAAGATGAAACGTCTCGAGAGTGAAATGATGAAGCTTCTCGATGATGTATTTATTTAAAGCTAATTTTATCTTTTAATTATAAAATTATTTAGCCATATTTTATTTAGTAACTTACGTATGTATATATATATAGTTGTATCATATATATAATTATATATACACATAAATATACATAGATATATATAGTTTAATAATTTTAAAACCATTTCTTCCTCATATAAAGGGGTATAAATTCATCCATATTGGATGTGTTCAAGTAGCTTTTAGACCTTAACCCTTAAAGGATTACCAGAAAGTTTTTTAGCCACTCTAAGAGATGGTAGAAATCTTAACTGGAAACAATCCCTCATGGGAATTATTGAGTCTAGTTTAGCCTTAGGACCCGTTTATTTTAACGCGTATCCTAATCTTTCTTTGTCTTTATCTGACAATAATATTCTTGATGCTTTAACATTAAATGTTAAAACTCATGGCTATAATTATATGCCTGGATCTGAAATTATGTGTATTTGTTATCGCATATATTTCAAACCCTTACATACCCTTAATCTCAATTGTACTAGGGTAGATAAGGATAAAAACAAGACTATTCTCATTGAAACAAACTTTGGAAATTTCAATGTTAGTACTCGTAGATCTATTAAATGGGATGAGATTATTTTCCCAGATAATTGGATTCTTGAACATTCTGTTCCTAAAATCCCTTCACTTAATAGTAATTTCCACCATATTACTCAAAGTAATAATGGTATTGTTAAGATTGGTTTTCAGAATAACCAAAGAAGAAATTCTTCTTTCACTAGATCTATGTCTGGATACAATTTGTTTTCACCTCTTGATTATGAAGTCAATATTCCTTCTACTTCAAGAGTTTCTACTTCTTCTTTAAAAGAAGAAAAGTTTTATCAAAACAATGATTTTGAAAATGAAAATATTATTGTTAATAAAACAATATTGTTCATAGTGAAAAACTCCCCGAAACAATTTCGGAATGTGATTTCTCTGTTTAAAATGATTTTTGAACCAATTTTGGATTTCAATAAAGGCTCCTTAAATAGAGCCCATATCAACAAAGAATTTTATGATCCAAAATGGGAAAATTTTATAGCTTGGTATTTCAACTCTTTCCCAAAAGATGAATTATCTTATTTTGTTGACAAGTTCTATGAATTTTGTAAAAAATAAAACAAAATATTTTATTTTGTTCCTTGGTTTATAAAAACCTTTTATATTGATCAAATTTCTACAATAGAAAGATCTTACAAAATTATTTCTTCAGGAGATATTCGAAAATCCGTCTATCCTCCTAATATTCCTTTCCAAATTGAAAAGGAAGGAAAGACTTTAAATTTCTCTCTGTTTTCAACCATTATTGAAAAAGATGTTTTATATAACATTTCTGAGATTTTTAAGCAGAATAATTTTTGTAATCTTTCTCTTCAAATTCTTAGTGAAGAAATTGCTTCACTACATGAGAAAATTGATTCTCTTCTTTTTCAAAGCAAAGATCAGTCTAAGACTAATACTTCTATTAAAGAAGGAAAAAATCCAGTTATTGCAACTGTTCCTTCTATTCAATCTCCTATTGAGATTAACGATTTTAAGCTTGAAGCTTCTATTTCTGATCTTGAAAAGATTATCACTAAAATTTTTGGAAAACTTCATATTTCCACTATTGAAAATGATTTTCAAAATGGTATGAATAACAGACATATTGAGTCTGGAGAAAGTAGTCAAAACAATTTTGACAGTCTTAACAAAATAAGATGGGCTGATAAGCCTACTATGTCAAGGTATTATACTAAGCCTACTCCCATTGATGTTCTGAATGAAGAACAAGAAAATTTCTTTAATACCTCTTATTCTGGTAAATCCATTTATGAATGAAATATTGATGGTGGAAGTGATAGATATATCTACACCCAATGCCATCGTATGCTTATGTACAGTTCTGCCTGTAGAATAAGTGGTAATGATGATGTGCAAACTGCACAAGCCATTACTGTTGGTTTTACTGGTCAGCTTAAAGGCTGGTGGGATAACTATCTTACTCCCCAGAATAAAAATGAAATATTTTCTTCTATTAAAATAGAAGAAAATACCACTAAACCCAATGCGGTTTATTCTCTGGTTCTCACTATTTTAGAACATTTTACTGGTAAACTTTCAAATAATTCTGAAAATACCAAAACACTTCTTTTAAATATGAGGTGTAAAACTCTTACTGATTTTCGTTGGTACAAAGATACTTTTTTGTCAAGAATCTATGATATCCCTGACTGTAACCAAGATATTTGGAAAAACAAATTTGTTGATGGTCTTCCGTATTTATTCGCGGAAAGAATCAAGAAAATTCTTCGAAAAGATGCAAATTCTATTTCTTACGCGTCATACAGTTTTGGCCAAATCATTAGTATTTGTGTCCAAGAAGGTTTAAATCTTTGCATTGAAATAAAATTGCGAAACCAACTTAAAAGAGATAATCTCTTAGAAAAGAAACAACTAGGTCTTTTCTGTGACCAATTTGGAATT
>JAPKLY010002262.1:15792-27218 GCA_026898435.1 Prunella vulgaris | reverse complement strand
ATGTTATCAGTCTCTTTAATGCATTCTACATTAAATGTTATCCCATGGGCTTCTCCTCCGGGAGAAGACTCATGATGCTACTTTAACTATTTCAGGTAAAGTTGACAGTGAGGAGGACGTGTGACTGTCTGGGTCGACTCCGTCTAAATAATATTGTAATATTTTAAGTCCTCTATAAGGAGTTTATTAAATATTTCCTTATGATATCGTTTTGAAAATAATTTTTAAAATTATATGCTTGGATTACTTAGTTAAATTGTCAAGTCTTTTTCCAAACTGCTAGATTGTTATGACAATATTATGAAATGAAGCTTTACATGTATGACTAGTCCATCACTTATGTCTTATTATGTTGAACTAATTATATACATTTTTGTCATGAGTATGTTGGTTTATTTTCTTCATGTCTTAATTAAGTGAGAATTTGATTTAGATATATAGGTAAGACACGAGTTAAGTACAAGCATGAATAGGTGTTTGAATTAAAAAAAAAAAATTAACTTCAATTTATACATTATAGTCTTCCACTTGATTAAAATTAAAAGTCAAATTGCTTTCAATTTCAAATAATAATCACTATTTTTATGACAAATAATGTATGTATTTTCAAAAATATAAAGAAAGGAATGACGCTCCTATATGGGACGTCACAAATATATTTACATAGACCACAAACAAGGGGAGGACAAGAAACTTCAACATGGACAATGATGAAAACAACTAAGCAAGTTATTAGAACTCAATCTATTTTTATATTTTAGTTAATATTTAAATATTTTTTAATAAATCTAAGAATAAAAATAAAAAAATCTATTAGCCGATTGGCCACTTAAGCCCACCTAGGCGGCGCCTAATCGCCAAAAATGCGTAGGAAGTTTGACAGGCGACCGCCTAACGTCTAGACCGTTTTCTTCATCACTGCCCTTACTTGATGAACCATTAAAGCGTTTTAAAATCCATTTGACTCAAAAGGTTGGACATTTATTTTAAAACGACTGCGGTCTAGGTCTAGCTGTTGAAGGTTTCTTAACCTGTGACAGGTTGGGGTGGTATTTAAGAATCGAAATATGGAGAATCAGATTCCGGAGATTTTGAATGTACTAGTAAGATACTAAAGGAAGCACGAGGCGATTAAAATGATGTTAAATGTATTATATAATCAACTGGAGAACCTACTGTTCATTCATATCGATATACCACACCAATCTGCACACGACGTCCTCTTTTCAGATGCGACCGTTGCTGGACCCCCAGAAGCCATGTTTCTTCTCCTCGTAACTTAAATATCAAGAATTACTCTAACTTCTTCTCATAGTCAAATAAAGAGAAGATGGCGAAAGAATTAGGAACTCTTGGTTGTTCAAACGGCCGAAAATCTCCTGAATTTGATGAAGCGGGTAATTAGCCAACAATGTAACACTGAGACAAGGCTCCAAAGATATATCACTTGGGAATAGTGACATTCAGGATTTTAACATCTTGATATGGCTTGTCTCCCTTGTCTGTCTTCACTTTCTCTATACCCTATAACATTGATAAATTATTGAGATTATAACACCAAACTGAATTTATTACAAGAAAATAAAAAATCTAGTCCCCACACATTATAAGAGTGCAAGTTTAAAGACTGAAAGAGTCAACCGAATATACACAAAATCATTCTTTCAATTACAGCATATGCTTTTAAATTTTGCAATTCAATACAGAGTTTTACAATTTCGCAATTATATTATATGATGTGGCAGCCAGTAAATCTTCGGAAAGAATTGCAAATATCAACATCTTTTTTAATTGTTTCAATTTAATCACAACCGTAAAAATTTTATTTTCTTTTCGCAATTTCATACACTATCACGTTAATAAGACTTGCCAAAAAAAATCACATGACAGAATTGCATTAATTTGAAAAGTCGTGTATCAAATTGCAAACTTGAAAGATGTATGTTGTGTTGGAATTTAAAAAATGTGAAAAGTCATGCTTTATTTTGCAATTAACCCAAGTGTAAAATATGGAAGTCGATGTTTGTACCTGTACAACATCCATTCCTTTAGCAACTCTACCAAAAACAGTGTGCTTGTTGTCCAACCACGGAGTAGCAACTGTTGTAATGAAAAATTGAGAGCCATTGGTATTAGGGCCAGCATTTGCCATTGAAACTGTGAAGGGCCGGTCGTGCCTCAGACTGCAAAACAGCAGAATCTTTATAAAACACTGGGCCTTCCCTTTAATATTTTGAGACCAAATTATATTTTTTGAATGCATCCATCAGCAAGTGAGATTCAATACCATCAAAGCAGAAGTACAAAAGCCAGGCCATGAAATACACATGCACCATTTTTCGAAAATTGCTCAGAGACAAGACATAAAAGAATACAACCTTAATGCATCTAGGACCGAATCAAAAACAAAACTTACCTTTTGTGGAACTCATCTTCAAATTCCCTTCCCCAAATAGATTGTCCACCAGTGCCATCTCCTAGAGGGTCTCCTGTCTGAATCATGAAACCTTTGATGACGCGGTGAAAGATCAGATTGTCATAATAGCCATTCCTGCAGTGTGTTGTGAAGTTCTCCACTGTTCTTGGACATTCTTCAGGATACAACCGCATGTGAATATCACCCATTGTGGTGTGCATAATCTGGAACATAAAAAGAAGCTGAAAAGCTGATAGTGTACACAAATCCTTTTTTTAAGATAAAGGAACTAGAATTTATAACAATAAAATAATCCAGTGGAACACCAGTTAGGGGAATGAAAAAGGAAAACCACTTACCACATTATCCGGGAGGGATGTTGTGACAGCTTTTCCAATATCTGATGCTGACAGTAATTCATCAGCAGGTGGTTTTTCATTGAATACATCTCTACCCTTAGTTGCATCTTCAGGTTCCTCGGGCTCTCTCCGACTGAAAAGCAACAGCAGTCATTTAATCCAGGTTTGTGACAATGGAACTAGAAATTCCTACTGTGAACAACTAATACGAAATCCAAGTTTAGTATCATGAACTGGTTTTCTGTAACAGGGCAATTTGACTTTGAATTATATAGTCTTCAGGGTGGATTATAGGGGTATCTTTGTTGAATGTTTACCGATACGAGTATCCATATATGCAAAGCCATTAATGCACTAGATGAAAAGGGTGATTACCAATATTACACTACACTGATGGATTTAGAATGCTGAAATGTGAGAATGGTTTGTATTTCTAGACTAGAATACATACATGCCAAAAGTTAATACCTGAATAAGAAAATCCTATGCTTCTTGAAAGCACAGCACAAGAGAGTGGGATCCACAAGTGGGTCTTTGCTTTCATTGACATTTGCTGCTGCAGCAGGAATTTTTCTTACTTTTTTACTGCTTTTATCACCTTGATACAGTGCAATTCTTAAGAATCTATCATTGTTCTCAACCTTTCCCAGGATCCTGGCAACTTTGTTGGTATGCAGATTTACAACCTAAAACACAGGGACAGAGACTAAATGTATGAATTGAAAGACCTCTGTTCCAGATTGTTGATGAAGAAAATACAAAGTAATACAACCTCATTATTGCATAACCCACATACAAGCAGAATATTAACATTGTCACATTAAGAAGACATTTTGTGGCGTACTTTAATTCCAAGAAGGGTAGCATATATAAGGAAGTTTGAGCTCTCATCAAAAACAGCATTAGGTTGAGGTGTATTTTCTGTTTTCTCAATATCTTTCTCTACAGCCATTCGTCGCCCAAAATCAATAGCTTCAAGCCTGTATAGAGGGGCATCACTCCTCTGGAGATCTTGGGCAACCTATTGCAGGAAGATGAATAATTATTATCACTATATTTCAAAGAAGGCCGGATTGGAAGAAACATGATTAAGATATAACAATTACCTCAAGAGATTCATCATACACGCGCCTTAATTTTCCAGTTCTGAACCAAAATACGCGTATTCTACGATCAGGTGATGTGACAGAGAATTGCTTCCCATCTGGACTGACCTAAAAAGAAGTTGGAGCAGTGTGGAATTTTTTTTAAAAATTAGGTAAAGTAAAAATATAGCAACTTAAATATATTTGTGAATAGTGACAAAACCGAGCTATTCAGATGATAGAATAAAACACAACAGTAAAAAAAGCTAGCAAACAAAGAATATAAGATATAATACCTCAATGGAAGAAACAGTGGCTTTGCATTTTACAATTGCAAACAGATCTGTATCACTTTTAAGTTTAAAACTCACCCTGCATGCCAATGTAAAAACAGAACCCATTATATAAACAATAACAAACAGAAATGACATAAAAACTTAATAATAACAAAATTAGAAGTTTATATATCTTCAACAATAGTCCAAACATCTAATGAATAAGACACAACACCAAAGATAACTTAAAAACAGGACCAGATCAACATCCCTTAAATTTTGGCACCAGTTTAAAGAAATGACAGCATGGAAGATATCATCTAAAGACAATAACTGATAAACTATGTATGCATTTAAAAAAGTTACAAAAAAGTTTATGTCTTCGACAATAGTCCAAACATCTAGTGAATAAGACAAAACACAAAAGATAACTTAAAAACAGGACCAGATCAGCATCCCTTAAATTTTGGGCACCGGTTTAAAGAAATGACAGCATGGAAGATATCATCTAAAGACAATAACTGATAAAATATGTATGCATTTAAAAAAGTTATACTGCCTCCGTCCCAACATTTTCTTCATAGGTGGAGTTTCACGCATATTAAGAAAAAGTGAAGTATGTGAGTGTGAAGTTAAATAATAAAATATAAAAGTGTACTTTATTGACTTTTGTGAGTGTGAGTTGTTTCCTTTTGTGAGGTGTGAAGAAAGAGTTGGGACGTCCATATAAGGAAAGTGTGAAGTTTATCTTGGGACAGAGGGAGTATATAAAAAGTTTTGAATAGCACAAGACCCATCAAGGTGTGCACCTGATGTACATGTAGCTATTAGAGAGAACTAACACAAGTTTCAATATCCCCCAACCCCACCAAACAAAAAGAAAAGAAAGAAGAAAAGGAGATAGCTTTCCAATATCTGGAGGTGAAGCACAAAAGACAAAACAAAACCTACCCAGATTCTGGGAACTGAAGTGAAGATGGACTCCAGTACTCGATGATTCCTTTATCATCTGCAGAAATCACAGTATCGTATTCATGGTTGTACTTCATACATTTTACTGGTCCCAGGTGAATCTGTAAAAGATGTCAGATATGATAATTCATTTTAAAAGCAATCTTAGGAACTACAGATTCATCTTCACATTATATTTGTTAAGGGAAGATACCTCTCTAGATAATATCGATTCATTTGATCCAGATCGAGCATCATATATGTGGACAAAAGAGGAGTTACGATCACTAACTGCTAGTTTCGCCTTTACATCACCTTGCTTATAGACCCATTCAACACAACCAGGCACAAATGGAAGACGTATCATGGCCATCATATCGTAGTTAAATACATCATATATTTTCACTGAATGGTCATTCGAAATTGTGCAACAAAGTGTGCCATCTACACTAACCTGACAGACCAACACGAACAATGAAGAATATGAATTATAATAGAAGCAACAGATAACCATATATGAGAAAGGAATACGGTCAAACACCAACAAAGTGAGGTGTGAAAAATTAGAGAGTTATTGTACCTCAGGAGATATTTTTAAATATTAGTCAGACGAAGGGGAAGTGAGAAAAAATTCTAATATTCATACTGATATTAGCATTACCAGAATTGTTAAGCTGTGGAGGAATTGATTCTAACATTCTTACAAGAAACAAGGAAAAGGAGGAACTCACTGCTAGGCCTTCAATTGGACCAAGGTGGGACCTAAAGTGTTTTGCAAACTCTATACCAGTGGATTTTTTCTTCCAAAATTTTAGATGACCTGGAAAAAAAAAAAGAAAAACACAAAGTTTAATACAATGTTGGTTACCATAACATTCACCAACTACAAACTCACTATGAACAATTGATAAATAGACAAAAACAGGAATAGTTGAGCAGCACAATATAATAAATATGTATTTGACTAAAAGAAAACAGCTTGACTGAATCAAGTTAAAGGAAACACAATGAAAAATAGCTGCTAATGAAACTATTCTTTTTTTTTTTTACTTGAAAGTAATTCCAGGTGGCATCATAAACCATGAGAACATATGCGCCAGGAGGGAAATTAAGGATCTTAAGATCATAACGGAGTACAAAACTTAGCAAGACCCTAGCCTTTGGGCAATTTAACAGCACATCATCAATTTATTTAAATATGACCATTGATGATTGACCAAGAACTATAGTACTCAAAAACATGAATTTTTGTTCATATCCACCTTATCCCACCAAAGGTCTATTCTTATTTAGTTTATTCGGTTCTTCCACAGCTGTATTGCTTTTTACTAAGCTTTTTAATCAGAGTCAATCACTACCCAAGACAACCCTTATAATCATCTATGAATATCACAAGCTTTAGATGTATAATTTTTTGCAAGTTTGTTTGTTAAGAATGTCCTCTAATTCTTAAGGTCATAAAACCACAGCAAAGTTACTTAACTCTGTTATACAAATCACATTCAATTTAAAATATATGCTTAAAAGACTTTATACATAAAAATGTCACTAAAAGTACTAAGTAAATTCCCGATGCCCAATGGTCATCTGCATAATTGGTCTATAAAATCAGCAGTTTCAGCATAGAGCAAACAACGTTGAGTGAGCAGTTCAGAGTTCACTTCTACTTAAAAAAATGTGAAAGTCAGATTCTAGGACTAAAATATAAGTTAATTAACATTTTAGAACGTGTGATAGCCCGGTTTCCGCCACATAATTGTTGTCAATTTGAGGTAACAATTTTTTCATGTTCAGAATTTGCTGGTCTATCTTGTTTACAAGCTATACTTGCCAGAGAATTTCTGAAAGCTACGGCATCTAAAATCCCCAAAATGTCAAAAACTTACTTTCTAAAGTTTTCATTTTGTTGACAAGAATTCAAAAGACAAGTTCAGATCAAGGGGTTTTAGGCACATATTCTGAATAGCAGGAATAAGGTTGAAGCTTGAAAACGTGAAGAAAAATCAAATTAAGTTTCCCAAACTTAAGATAAGAAGCACACGGGTAGTAAACATAGCTCATCAAATCAACTTCAGAACTATTAAATTTCATACCGTCCTCACTCCCAGATATGAAAAAATCAGCCGCTGACACCGCTACATGCGTAACCACATCGCGGTGCATGTAACTCTTCTCATACCTGCATTTTTGTGCAAATTTCAATTAACAAAATAGTTATAACCAAAACCCTAAACCCTAAAATTTGTTTTTAAAATAACAAACGCGCGCGCGCACATACATGTTGGCGGAGGGTAGGGCATCGAGATAGGCCTGTTCAAATTGCAGAGGACGTTTTGGTCGGCGGACAGGAGCCGGGCCGGGCCCAACGATGGGCTCTACCTCCACTCCGCCGGCGGCACTCCCGTTGTCATTCTGAGCTGCTTCCATTCTCTTCTTCTCCGGATTTACGCTCGGTATCCTTTTCCTTTCTGATAAATCGCTGGATTAGATTCCGAGTTCTATTGAAGATTTGATTGCAGAATTAACTTCCAATTTACCATTAAGTTAAAAACTGACTGAAATGCTGTTGCTAATGTCACTTCCGAGCTGTTTTCTATATACTGAAATATTTCAGGCAAATTAGCAATTTTGGCACCAATGTCACTTGGACACATGTGGCGGCTAAACGTATTAGAGTTGCACAATTTTTTGTATGTGTGGAAAGGAAATTAGATTCATGTGCTTCATCGTAATTGATGAAGTGTGGTTTAATCATTTTCATTAGGTATTATATATTTTTATAATTTTAATTTGTAATTTATTTTAAGGAATTTCATATTGGAATAATTTTCTGGCTTGGTACGTTTCAAATGCAGTTTTTTAGACGAACTGGATCAACAAAATTTTTGTTCTTCATTTCTTTTGTTTCTAATTATCCTTAAAAACGTTATTAGCACGATCTATATTTTTGTTTATTGAAATTTAGTTATCAAAATTTCTTATTGAATTTAATCTTCCGCTTCGTTTACTAATTTTTTTCCTTTTGGAATATCTTGTTCTCATCAACCTTGGAATTAGGCTTTATCATATCTTTTGTCGGCTGCAATCAAGTTCCAACTAAATTTCCAACTACAATTGATCATCTAATAAAAAAAACAAAAAAAAAAAAACTCCACAAAGCGTGTTGCCATTTCTGGTGCGAAATCAATGAAACTCTAAACCCCCCAATTCAACAAAGATCTTGCTGCCTAATGCTCTGAAATCCACCGTATCAAACGAACCCACAAATCTCGCGAAACCACCGCATTGACTTAGCTTTTCCTCCCAAATCATCAGACTAATGGAGATGGTTGGTTCGAAAGCCAGCGTCGGGACGCTCTTTGTGAAGCAGAGGGACCTTGTGCCTCTGCCAAATGGATGTGTGTGTATGATCTAAATAGCCGCCGGTCAAATCCCCTTCCCCACCACCGAATGTCGAGGGCAGCTTCAATCACTGCCAAGCACGACTGGGCCGATTCTCAGTGAGTTGAGAATTTCACGACCTCTAACAGGGAGCCTCAATCCATATGTCGTTTCACGCATTGTGGTTGTTGCAGATCGTCTGGGGCCTCGCGTCTCACAGATTCTGCTTGTAGCTTTATCGTGAGGTCACCAGTGGAGATGAGCACAGTATATAATCTGGTATAAAGATTTTATGCTAGTTGGTCATCATTAGTAATTAACGAGGTAGAAATAACACTTCACTCTCTCTTTAAATATGTTTTACGCTCTCTGGATTTTTAATTTGTCGCTTGAAATTGAGGATGAAATTCCCACGATAAAATGGTGAGAACGGCCCTTATACATCATGTGAGATTTGTTTATTAATTGCCTCAGGATTCTTCAAAATATAGTCTTGTTAGTCCCTATCTATATTAAAAGTATAATTATTAGCACCAAAGTATATCATCCTCCGTAATTGATTAACAAGCTCAATTTTTTTTAAAGGAGGCATGAAGAAATTGAGGTTAGACTTTATTGATGCAAAACAGTACAATTGCTTACCAAACAGGATACTCTTCGCAGCAGAGCTCCCCTCTTGATTCGTGGATCTAAAAATACTATGCTCATAAGCAAAACATGCAGGTTAGTCATAAGCATAAACGTGTTCATCCACGTCACCTTGGTAACCCTAAGGAATGAATGGTAGGTGCGACACAATTTAATTCATTGATCATCAATGTCAATAATACATCTTATGAGATTATCTCTGTTTATAGTTATGTCCAAAAATCATTAATGTAGGACACTTTGATGTTTAATATGATTCCAGAGAATGAAAAATCTCTATTGATTATGAGAGTGCATAAGGGTCGATGGACAGACATTGCACGAAGATTAGTGATGTATTTATTTATACTGTTGCTCAAGAAAATATAGAGCACAATGAACTCGGATCAAGTTCAGTTGTAAAATATCAACAAAAAACAAACTGGCCCAAATAGAAGAAACAATCCTGTTGATGGGCGAGCTACCTAAGGATGATTAAGAGATCACTCAGCCCAAGGCTGGGAAGGTCTCCGGTATGTTCCAGAGGACCAAGGGGCCGACCTCGGCCTTCCTACGAAGATGGGAGCTCGCCCGGGTGCCTAGCCCTCCCCGAGAGGAGAGGTGGCCGAAGGAGCTCGCCGACGTCCCGAGGTCCGTTCGCCTCCACGTAGCATTGGGGGCATAAGACATCAGACCTCGCCTTAGAGCTCGCCCCTGTCCCAAGGGGGACCTCACCAAGGTCCGTCGATGATACAATTCCCGGAAAGGACACGAGATAGCAGAGCTTGCCTGGGAGCTAGCCTAAGAGCTCGTCCCGTAGCCTGCTAGATCCCGATGGTTGCGCTCTTTTTCCTTCCGTTCGGTTTATCCACAAGGGTGGTTTACGGTGAGGTTTTTAATGAGGCCCATCTAGTCTAAGGCATAGTAGTAGGACGAGGCACGGTATAGGGAGCAATGTGAGGGATTAAGACGAAGGTGTGGAACCTTCGTCAACACCGGAAACCAAATAGGCTAGTAAGGTGCCACCTCACTCTCGCACACCTATAAATAAGACCTCTCTTGTAACTATTACACAATTCTAATCATAATACACAAGACTTTCTCTCTCTAAAATTCTCCACTCTCTCTCTCTCTATACATCCAAGAACAAATTCTTGGATTATTGTTTGGTAGAATTACATGTTATATTAGCCACATAAACAAACACCGTTAATAAATTCTATCAATAATTTAGCGCTAGAAGGAGGGCCGAATCTGAAAAATTAAAAAAATTTCAAGAACAAAAAGTTAGGGTTTGTTTGAAGATTTGAAGATTTGAAGGTGTTCTTGATAAAACTCAAAAACACTTGAAGATACACACACATATTCATTCCTTCGAACGAAAACCTAGATTTCTGGACGAAAACCTAAATTTCTGGATTTCCCAAATTCTACCCGGAAAAAGTTTTCAAACGCACGCGTGTACACGAATAAACTGACTTTCGGATAATTCGTCTCACGCGAGGCAAGACGAAAACTCGAACAAAAACCAACCTGGCCGGAGACCACGACCTCCGCAAGCTCGGTGACCTACCCCAGCTACCTCGGCGACCAGCTGCAAGTTACCCCCTCCAAAACCCAAAAATGGCTAAGGGACAGACCTCTGCAACCGCCAAAAAGTCGAAAGGGGGCGACCAGGACCAGGCCGAGGTGGAGACCTCGCGCCAACCTCCCCAGAAAAGCACTGCAGCTCCGCGACCTCCGCGAGTTGTAGTAACCCAGGAAGACTTGAGCCCTGCCCTGAGGGACCTGGCCAACAACCCCAATGAGCTCCAGCGCACCATCGCAACTTTGCAGAGGTTGTAGCAGAGGCAGAACGACGAGCTTGCCCTAGTACCTAGGCGAGCTCCAGCGGAGGCCCAGGAGCAGGTGTTGGGACAATCTGAGTATTTTGATTAGATCCCAAAACCCCTGATGAATTTGCCTAAGTATAGTATTCAGGATAAAATAGTTCAGGATAGTTAGGTTAGAAATTCAGTACAGGAGGACCATGCTGAAGACTGAAGAATATTGGAGTCGACCCAATTTACTGAAGTCTGAAGCGTAAACCATTCTGAAGGAGTCAGTCAGTCTCGCTGAAGATTATCTGTTCTGAAGCTGAAGATCGATGCCTGCTGATTCATCCTGAAGTACCATTGTCTGATGTTTCTACTGAATACACTAAGCATGTTCAGGACAGAACTCAGTCAGTGAAGAGTAAAGTGTTACCTATCAGGCTGTGCTGAATGCACATAGGACCTGACTTGGGCCTTGGTTCAGTTCACCTGAATCCTGTAAGTCCGAAGCAAAAAGG
>JAPKLY010002262.1:0-15392 GCA_026898435.1 Prunella vulgaris | reverse complement strand
GACTGAATCAATCATCCTGAATCTGAATACTGTGCACTCAGCCTTAACCACCAATTTACTAAGCAACTCAGAGAAAACGATTTCAGAAACTAAAACAAGTAGAATCTAAGGGCTCACTTTCCGCACGTACTCTGACTCACTGAGATAGTAGTCCAACTGACTCACTTCCGAGCAGTCAGTAGGTTTGTTATCTCTACTGAGCTTCCGAGCACTTTACTCACACTCAGTTTATCTGACTCGTTACTGAACCGTCCCCGCTGCCCCTGTGGACATTCAGCATACTGAGTACTTCAGGGAATCCTGACTGAGTGCGTTAGAGCATTTTTCTGAGTCTTTCAGAAAAATCTGACATCAGTGTATTCCCCCCCATACACTGATTTAACTCGTTTTGGGACCAACAACAGGCGAGGCCCGCTCAGGGCACCCAGACCCGGGGGAGTACAACACTCTCCCCACCGAGCAGGAGGCGAGCTCAGCCCAAGCCCGCCAACACCGAGAATGGACTGGAAAAGCCAAGGTGGTGGAGGAGCCCGCCCCATACACAGGGCGAGCTTCGGCCTACACCGAGGCTTCCGACACCCATCAATCGACGAGGAGGGAGGTCCTCCAAGGCAGACTAGGCCCCAGGTGCGAAGAAAATGAACGAACGGCCGCCCCAGTCACGTCCCACGGGGGAGACTCAGACCTGCAGCGGCGCAGGTCCGCCTACGACCGATTGAGAAGGCCCACCACCGACAGGTTGGGCCCACATGACGGACGTCAATTCCAGCCCGTCACTGAGAGGTCACCCTAGAGTGAGGCACCTCGGGGAGGTGCGTCCACAAGACGCATGACCTTCGAGCAACCTCCACCGGAGGTGACCCGTGATGACGAGCTAGCCTCGCTAAAAAAAGCCGTCGAAATGCTACAAGCCCAAGTAGCTGCCAAGTCTGGCGGACCTGACGCCACCACTCTCCCCGCATCCCCATTAGCACCTGCCATCCTCCAAGCACCGGTCCAGAAGAAAATCCAATTCCCGGTGATGTCCGCATACGAGGGCGAGTCCGGCCCGAAGGTCCACTTGGCCAAGTATGCGGACTTCATGATCTCGGTCGGTGTCACCGACTCCACCCAGTGCCGGAATTTCCCACTGACCTTAGGGGACCTAGCCCATCGCTGGTTCTCGTCGCTCGTCCCGGGGTCAATATGCTCATTTGGCCAACTCTCGCGGGAGTTCTTGGCCCACTTCTCCGGGTTCGGGTCCTACCTTACCTAGAAACACCATCTCGCCAACATCCACCAAGGCGAGAATGAGACCGACCAGCAGTACCTGGAGAGATTCGATAAAATACTGCTGGAGGGCGAGCCAGTGAGCGAGAACACCAAGGTCGTCGCGGTGATGGCCGGGCTCAGGAAGGGCACCGACCTCTGGAAGGAGATGCACATCGCATGTCCGAACACTTACAATGAATTCCGCCACAAGGCGGGGGTGTTCGTGGCTATGCAGGAGGCACTGCTGAAAGAAGTTGGTGCCCCGGAGAAGAAGAAGCCCTACGGGAAGAAGTCCAGGGGCACATACAAGGCCCCCCCGGAACTTAAAGACCTTTGGCGACGGGGACGAGTTCAAGGAAAAGCTCAACCAGGTCCTCACCGTCTCCGTCGACCACGTCTTTACCGCTGTCAAGGACAAGGCCCTGCTGGAGGAGCCGAGGTGGATCCCCCAGGACCGCACGAGGCTCAACCCCAATAAATACTGCGCCTACCACTAGGCCATCGGCCACTTCACCAGCGAGTGCAGAGACCTCCTCAAACAGCTCTGGAAATTCTATGAGGATGGGAAGCTGGCCGAGTTCGTTAAAAGGCCCCAACTAAGAGGTCGAGGTTCGACAGGAGGGAGGCCTCCGATGATGAGGAGGAGGACGCGGGCCAGCGCGGACCTCAGAACAGATGAAGGGGACCTCCCCAACCTCAATAAAACATGGAGCCCACCCGAGAGCTTATGGTTCTCGAGGAGAAGATCGGAGCTGCTGGAGGTCTCCAAGACGGGGGATCCTCCATGTCCAAAAGAAAGAGGAAGGCCGAAATCCGGGCCATAAACCAGGTCCAGGAAGGCAGCTCCGGCCCCAGGTCCATCGCGCAGCTTACTGATGAGCTGACATTTTCCTCAGCGGACCTGGAGGGGGTACTGACGCCCCACAACAATTCGTTGGTGATAACCGCCAACATCATGAACGTCCGAGTTCATAGGCTCCTTGTGGACACCGGTGCTTTCACCAACATCCTCTTCAAATCCACCTTAGATGCCTTATGTGATTTTGAGTCGTACCTGGAACCTAGCAACGCTAGGATAGAGGGGTTCGGAGAGGCTGTAACCGTCCCTCTATGTAGTATTAGGTTGAGCGTCCAACTTGTATCGGCCGAGGACCCGAAGCGGAGGCTCACTAGGCTCATAGATTTCCTAGTTGTCTACCAGCAGTCCTCCTACAACGGGTTCCTTGGCCGCCCGTTTATTAATGAATTCAAAGTGGCGTGTTCGACCTACTACTATTGTTTGAAATTCCCAACTCCAAAAGGTGTCGAAACTGTAAAGGGTGACCAGAAAAAGGCCCGAGAATGTTTACTCCAAATCAAAGACGGCCGGGTCAAAAAGTCTGTTACGTAGGTCCACATCCTTGAAGAGGATGTACAGATTCCAGCAGACGAGCCAAACATCCTAGACGTCATCTCGGTCGAAACTGAGATGATAGAGGTAGGCGATTTGTCGGAAATCGACCAAGGCACAGGACCTGTGCAAGACACACAACCGGTACCAATGGAGGGATTGGAGGAGACCCAAGTGTTGGGACTTGCACAAGTGTCGGGACCTGCGCAGGAACAACAACCTGCTCCCATGGAGGTGGTTGATGAAGCCCAAGATGGGGGACCTGCGGGAGGTCAAGAACCAACACCAATGGACGTTGACCCAACTCCCCAGGTCACCGCACCATCCCAAGATGACAAACCACTGGAGGTACTGACAGTTGATGAACCCGCCCAAGCTAAAAGCCAACCCAATGACCTCGAACCGCGCATAGGTCACAAAACTGCACAGATGTCACAAGAGGAGTGGGATGAGTTCATCAGCGACCCAAGGTGGAAAAATCAAAAGAGAAAAGCCACCCCCATGGAAGAACTAACAGCACTACCGGTGGACCCGGAAAGAGACTTAGAACTTTTCATTGGTTCTGAGCTACCCGAACCGTACCGGTCAAGGATGGAACTGTTTTTGATGTCCAACCTGGATGTATTCACCTGGTCCCACGAAGACATGATGGGAATCCCGTTGGAGCATGCTTGCCACAGACTTAACATAGATCCGACAAGGAGACCCGTACGCCAAAAGCGAAGGAAGTACGGACCAGACAAATACGCAGCTCTAACCATCGAGGTGGGGAAGTTGTTAGACAACAAACTGATCAAGGAGGCTTTGTGTCCGCAGTGGGTCACAAACCCCGTCCTGGTGAGGAAACACAACGGGACGTGGAGGCTATGCATCGATTTCACGGACCTGAACAAAGCATGCCCGAAGGACAACTTCCCACTGCCTCACATTGATCAGCTGGTAGATAGCACAGCAGGTCATGAGATGATGACATTCATGGATGCTTTTGCGGGCTATCACCAGATAGCTTTACACCCAGATGACCAGGAACATACGGCATTCTACACCAACAATAATATGTATTGCTGGGAAAGGATGCTGTTCGGACTCATCAACGCCGGGGCCACCTACCAAAGGTTGGTGAATAAAATGTTCGACCAACACATTGGCGAATCCATGGAGGTATACGTAGATGACATAGTTGTCAAGAGTCTGAGAAAGGAGGATCACCTGGACCACCTAAAACAGACCTTCGACATACTGCGCCACTACAACATAAAGTTAAACCCCAAGAAAACCAACTTCGGCGTACACTCTGGAAAGTTCCTAGGTCACCTGGTGAGCCAGCGTGGAATAGAGGTCAACCCGATGCAGGTCCAATGCATAATCGAGATGGGCACCCCCGACTCCGTGCAGAAGATCCAAAGGTTGACCGGGTGCATGGCGGCCCTGAACAGGTTCATCTCCAGGTCCGGTGATCAAAATCGCCCATTCTTCAAGGCAATCAAGGCAAACACACGAAGGTACAAAGAGACGGCCAAGGCAAACAAGCTACACCTCAAAAACCACTTCGTGTGGACAAGTGAATGCCAGCGAGCCTTCGAAGACATCAAAACATACCTGGCAGATACGCAGGTCCTGTCAAAGCTGATACCTGGAGAGAAGCAGTATCTATACCTAGCCGCGTCGGAGGTGGCCATCAGCTCAGTCCTGGTTTGGGAAGAGGTGAAAATACACCTACCAGTGTACTATGTAAGCCAAGTCTTACACGAAGTGGAGTTACGATACACCCCAACAGAGAAGCTGGCTTATGCACTGGTGATGAGTGTTAGAAAATTGAGGCCTTACTTCTTTGACCACCCGGTAGAAGTGCTGACGACGTTCCCACTACGTCAAATACTACAGCGCCCAGACACCGCCGGACACCTGCTGAAATGGTCACTAGAGATCAGCCAATACGGTATAACCTACGCACCCCGAACAACGATCAAGGGATAAGCACTTGCCGACTTCATTGTCGAGCTAACTTTCCCACAAGATCCGATGAGGGGGCGTATAGCTCCGTGGCATCTCTACGTTGACGGGTCATCAACCAGCGTAGCAGCGGGCACCGACGTAGTCCTGATCAGCCCGGACAGACAAGTCTTCACCTCCGCAATCCGATTCGACTTTCGAGCGACCAACAACGAGGCGGAGTATGAAGCGTTAATAGCGGGACTTATGCTATCATTAGCTGTGGGGGCAACCAATCTTCAAGTTTTCAGAGATTCCCAGCTAATAATATCACAAGTCCGGGGGGAGTACGAGGCAAAAGACCCGCAAATGATGACCTACCAGAAGATAGCCGCGCATCTGATCTCGATGTTCACACAGGTCTACATCAATCAGATACCGCGGCTAGAAAACACACAAGCAGATGCCTTAGCCCGGCTAGCTACCAGTGACGGCGAGGCCGAATTCACGGAGGTTGTAATCACCACCCTGAAAAACCCCTCGACGTCCGATTACAAAATAAATCAGACCTCGAGTGGGGGGCAGGAGGACAGTGAAGATGGTGAAGATTGGTGCACTCCAATCCAAAAATACTTAAAAGACGGAACAACCCCCGCGGATGCCTGGGAAGCTAGCCGGCTAGTAAAGCAAGCTGCCAGATATACGCTGCTGGATGGCCAACTCTACAAACGTGGATTCTCGCTACCCCTACTCAAGTGCCTAACCAAAAAACAGGGGTCCGAGGTGTTAGAAGAAATCCACGAAGGAATTTGTGGGAGTCACGCTGGGGGGCAAGCATTGGCATATAAGACGATCAGGCAGGGGTACTATTGGCCCACTCTTCGCAAGGATGCCATTAGCTTCGCACGGAGGTGCCGAAAGTGCCAACTTTTCGCACCTAATATCCACTCCCCAGCCAACCAGCTGAAGTCAGTTTTCAGCCCATGGTCTTTCGCGAAATGGGGTATCGACTTGATCGGCCCATTTCCACCTGGTAGAGGCGGTGTAAAGTTTGTTGTTGTAGCAGTAGACTACTACACTAAGTGGGCTGAGGCCGAGGCTCTCACAACAATAACACAGGAGAGGATGATCGACTTCATTTGGAAAAACCTGATCTGTCGTTTCGGACTTCCACAGTCGATCATCACAGACAACGGAAGGCAGTTCGACGGTCAAAAGTTGAGAGACTTCTGCAGTTCATGGAACATCAAGAAGCACTACTCAACTCCTTACCATCCACAGTCGAACGGCCAGGTCGAGGTAGTGAACAAAATCCTAAAACACATATTGAAGCTCCGCCTCGAAGAAAAGAATGGAAGCTGGGCAAACGAACTCCCGGAGGTCCTGTGGTCTTACAGAACTTCCCATAGAGCCAGCACTGGAGAGACCCCGTTTGCCCTAGCCTTCGGAATTGAGGTTGTAGACCCGGTCAAAGTCCAGAACAAGACTTGGAAGGTGGTAGGATATGACGAAGAAAAGAATGACGAAGCCTTGGCAGTAGAGAAAGATCTAATCGAAGAGACCAGAGCTTCGTCAGAAATGAAGAACGCCACCTACAAGCGTAGAGCTGAAAAGTACTACAATTCCCAGGTCTGCGACTGAAAGTTCAAAGTCGGGGACCTGGTGCTGAAAAAGAAATTGATGGCCCCACCAGGTGTGTTCGGGTCGAACTGGGAAGGACCATTCCGGGTTACCGCAGCCTGGCCAAACGGCACCTACGACCTCGAAGACACAGAAGGCAACACCTCATCATATACCTGGAGTGCGGCACACCTGAAAAAGTTCTACCAATAGACTAGAATTCTATAATAGACTAGTCGAAGGTTCGCATCAGAAGAGTTGATAGCAACCGGTGTAAATTACGTTGCTATAAAAAATTAGAAAATTTGTGAAGTCAGAAAATTTGCCAAGTGTTTGGACCTGCGTAGCTCGCCAACTAGGCGAGCTACCCCAGGTCGCTCACTGCTCAAGGGAGCTCGCCAGCCCCAGCTCGCCAAGTGCCCGAGATTTCGTAATGCGCAAGGACCAAGGTCCCAAACGTTATAATCAAAATGCTCGTAGGCAAAGGCCAAAGTGCCCAAGGTCGCGAAGGTACCCTTCCTAAAGGGTCACCAAGCACCACCTGCCTCAAGTTAGAAAAATTCACGATAAAGACGAATAACGTCTAAGGCAAGATTCTTGAAACCCAACTGCCCAACGTGGATTAAACAAAGTGCAACTCGCTACCCCAAGTGGTTTAAGACGAGCGATTCGCGGCCCTAAGTGGTGTAAGACGAAGAATATGTGCTATCATAATGGAGGTACGATTCGTAGTCGTAAGTGGCGTAAAACGAACGATTCGCTTCTCAAAGTAGAGTAAGACGAACAATTAAGTACCCGAAATACACGAATGAGCGAGTAAAGATTATGACTTAAAGCGTAAAAATGGAAGTACAAAGAGTTAGATAAAAAATGGCTCGAATTATATTCAAAAGAAACTTAGGAAATTTTCAAGGCAAAAATACTTGAAAATTCCTAAGTGTTCGAAGTGGTGCTGGCCACAAAGGCCGACCAGCTGGCCGTCTTTGAAGTACAAAAGTATGCTCCTTCTGGGTGAGCTATACAAAGCCCGGCGAGCTCTGACTACTTGAACAAAACAAAAAACTACAAAACGGAGCTCCTTCTGGGCGAGCTTCATAACCCGGCGAACTACAAAAGCTAAACTAGAATATAGAGAACAAAATTTCAAGTCTCTGGAGCTGGGGGAGTTTGAGTGGGGGCGAGGTCAACAGGGACCTCGGCGTCAGCAGTGTGGGGGGCGACCTCCCCACCGGTAGCCAGATTAGCTGGAGGAGAGAGCCGAGGCAGGATCGTGATGTCGCCGGTACACCCGCCAGTGTCGAACCAGGCGACGTTCACCATAGCGTCCCCGCAGACCTCTTGCATCTGCTCCATTGTGGGTGGGGTACGCACCTCGCCCTCAACATCCCCGGCGACGTCCTCGGCGGCCTCAGCAGTCAAAACCTTGTAGGTCTGGATGATGTTGAATTTCTCCTTATCCACATCGAGGTTGATCCCATAGCCGGCGAGGTCCCCTATGTTTAGCTCAGTGCCAGGAGGAATCTTGGCCTTCACCAAGCAATCATCGAACTGACTGACGAGAGCCTCCTACTCGCGCTCATTGTTTATCCGCGCCCACTGAAAGGAGCGAATGAACTCGGCAAAGCAAAGGACGTAGCCTTTGTCTGTGGTGACCATCCGGGCGAGCTCCAGTTCCTCCGCCGTGATAGTGGCATCCGAGCGGCCCTTGAGCTCGGCGACCTCCAGGGCCTTAGCAGCGACCTCCTCACGGAGCTTTGAACACTCCTCCAAGTTCCCTCAGTTTTGCTCCTGGAGGATCTTCGCCTCATCCTTGGCTCGGGCGAGCTTGCTCGAGCTCGGCCTGGATTTTTTCCATCTTTTTTATGGCGCTCTGCTCCGCCACCAGCGAGGCCTTCGCCTTAGCCTCCATCCCAGCGAGCTCCTCAACAGCCTTCTTCCGCTCGTCCCCGATCTTGGTAAGCAGTTTTTTTACATCATGGCGAGCTTTGTCGGCGGCGGTGACTTCATCAGTGACGAGCTGGGCGGCCACCATAGCTGCACAGGCATATTGCATCGCCAACCTCGCCTTGTCGGCGGGCTTCTGCCTCTCGATCATTGCGAGCTCTGAGGCGGAGAGATATTTGGGGGCCTCTGTGATGATTCGGCGGGCTGCCCCCTTAGGAAGGTCCCTCGGCGAGGTCAAGGCCTTACATCTCTCCGCTGTGTGAAGGGACTCAGGTCGATGCGGGAGCTCGGCGGGAACGTACCTACAGACGTAAAAAATGTTAGCAAAAATCACAAAAATAGCAATGCAAGCTAAATGACTTCCAACTTCAAAGAGGAGGTCGCCCTCTTACCCGAACCTATCAGGGTTGAGCCCAAGTAGAGTGTCATCCTGGATAGGGACCCCGTAGGGAGACGGACGGGGGTACGCTCTGAGGAGTTGGAGGTGCGTGAGTAGAATAGGGAACGAGTGCTCGCACTGACCCTCCTTGAGTCGACCCCGAACCACCTCGGTCACTTTGCTCGAAGTCCTCATCCCGGAGACCAACCTGAGATCGCTTGTGGGTGCGGGCTTCATCCTCGCTCACCCGAGAGCCATCCGCACGATAGAGGGCCCGCTTGGGCGGCTGAGGCGGAGGTTGTGAGCCCCGGTCAGATCTCGAACCTCGCCCCGTGCCTTTTTTGTTTGGGGCGACCTTCTCTTTGTCTGGCTGAGAGGCCGAGGTCGTCTGCGAGCTGGAGCCCACAGCCTTGCCCGCACCCTTGGCGACCTCCGTCTTCTTAGTCGCATCCAACACCGCCCCAGATGGAATGCCAGCTCGGTTCGGTCGAGGCTTGCCCATTTGTAATTGTCGAGCTAAGAAATGGTAAGCTTCAGGGACATCGATAGGTGGGAGGTCGGCGGCGAGGTCCTCACCTGCAAAAATCCACTAAGGATCGTTAGCAACCCGGCGAGCTTCATCGGCGAGCTACCGTAACTTAGAAATTTTGAGAGTTAAACCTTGGAAAATAAGATGGTGGGGCGATGTTATGAGCCCAACTAGCCTCCGACAATGGTGCTGGCATAAGTGATTGATCTCACGATCTTTCTGCTCCCGCAAGCAACAGATAGCCCGCACAAGGTCAAAACCGATAGAAACATCGGGCTTCCCAAGGCTCGACTTGTGGTATTTCAGGCCTGCAAAAATAAGAGATTAGATTAGTAAATCTTATCCAACCCACGCACACCTAATTATGCCACCTACAGCTGGCTTCTCCGTATACCTCGGGAGTAGGGATACGTCCCCCTTGCCCATCCGAAGCTCGCCAGTCGCCACCAATGAAGAAAAACTGTTCTTTCCAGTCGCGGATCTTCCATGGAAGAATTCCCAAAATTTTCTCATTGGGACGGGCCCTCAGGTAGTAATACCACTTGACATCGTTCACCTGCGCAGTCATATTAAATAGCTCACCGAGCTCCACCGGGGTTAGTCGATTCTCGTAACCCTCGAGGCCAAAGACGGTCAGCATCGCCAATAAGTTACTCCAGGCGTTCGAGGTGAGCTACGTGATGGCAAGATTGTTGTCATCCAAGAACCGCCCAATGATGGGTTGCAGCGGTAGTGTAAGCCCGGCCTTCAGGGTGTGAATGTTGACGGCGGTTAACCCCGGAGGAGGGAGGTCGGCACGCTCTTTCTTCCCGGGGGCATACATGAAGACGTCCACAGGGATGTGAAATTTCTTACGGATCGTAGGTAGGGCATGCTCGCTGATGTGACTCACGACCTCGCTCACCTTGAGATCAGATTTATTGGGGGCATCGAAGAGGTCCCGTTCGGGTAGTGGGAAGCTCGCCGCATACGCCCTCACATATTTCGCCAGTTGAAGTCGTGGATGACCTCGGCGGGGACCTGGTGCTCCGGCAGCCGGGGAAATGGGAAATTGATGAAGCGAAGATACTCGTGAGTGATCTCCACCTCACCCTCGTCCTCTTCCTCGTCGAGATCGCGGACAAGATCGCTCGCTTGATCGGCACTCTTGGCGACCTCCTCTGGGACCTCGGCGGCCTCCACTTCGTGGATGGCCGCGTCATCGGTGGTTCGGGCGAGGTCCCCCCGAAGCTCGCGGAGACCTGAGGCATCGTCGTCTCCAGAGTTGGTACCTCTCTCCCCCGAATTAGGGTGGACCTCGCCGAGGACCTCGCGACTACTTGGGCGAGCTACAGAGCTCGCCCCAGATCCCGAGGTAACCACCACGGGGGTTATTTGGGGAATGGGCCGATCGTCGGTCATTGGCCTATTTCCCAAGTTTCGGTTCGACACGGTTCGGTTTGAGGATATGTCCGACATGATTGAGTTAATTTATCTAAGGGGAGTTTTTTATGAGTATTGTTCACGAGGTGTCCAAACCGACGCAACAGTCGCCGGAGTAGCAAGGGGGATGATCGGAAAATGTATAAAGCCTTCAGAAAGATTGAAGGAGAGGAAGAACAAAAACTAAGAAAAGGAAAAAAAAGAGTTAGGTTTCTACCTTTGGGAGCACTGGGAGACGCGTCGGAAGCAAGGAAACAATCACCGGAAATTTTCTCGGAAAAGTGAAGAAGCAAAGTGAGGAATGAACCTGGTTTCGCCTATTTATAGACCCTGGGCGAGATCGAATATCTGGGAAGTCCGGGGGCTTATTTGCAAAGGATTTGAAAGATCATCATAATTGGCGCGGGAAACAACGCCTAAAAAGGCGTGTGTGATGCCTCGAATCTCGCCCCACGTCGGCCTTAGAAACCGGCTCACAGGAGCTCGCCCACACATCGGATGAGCCTTGATGTAGGCGAGATGGGGGGCAAATGTTGATGGGCGAGCTACCTAAGGATGATTAAGAGATCATTCGGCCCAAGGCTGGGATGGTCGCCGGTGTGTTCCAGAGGACCAAGGGGCCGACCTCGGCCTTCCTACGAAGATGGGAGCTCGCCCGGGTGCCTAGCCCTCCCCGAGAGGAGAGGTGGCCGAAGGAGCTCACCGACGTCCCGAGGTCCGTTCACCTCCACGTAGCATTGGGGGCATAAGACATCAGACCTCGCCCCTGTCCAAAGGGAGACCTCACCAAGGTCCGTCGATGATACAATTCCCGGAAAGGACACAAGATAGCAGAGCTTGCCTGGGAGCTCGCCTAAGAGCTCGTCCCGTAGCCTGCTAGATCCCGATGGTTGCGCTCTTTTTCCCTCCGTCCGGTTTATCCACAAGGGTGGTTTACGGTGAGGTTTTTAATAAGGCCCATCTAGTCTAAGGCATAGTAGTAGGACGAGGCACGGTATAAGGAGCAATGTGAGGGATTAAGACGAAGGTGTGGAACCTTCATCAACACCGGAAGCCAAATAGGCTCGTAAGGTGCCACCTCACTCTCGCACACCTATAAATAAGACCTCTCTTGTAACTATTACACAATTCGAATCATAATACACAAGACTTTTTCTCTCTAAAATTCTCCACTCTCTCTCTCTCTCTATACATCCAAGAACAAATTCTTGGATTATTGTTTGGTAGAATTACATGTTATATTAGCCACATAAACAAACACCGTTAATAAATTCTATCAACAAATCCAAGTAGAACTTGACTCTCTGACAAAGTGACGGGTATTTGGTCCGGTAGTGCTAGCCCGACCAAGTGTAAAGTCTGTAGGACATAAATGGGTTTTTGTTATAAAGCGTAATGATAAATATATGGTCCTGATATATAAAACTTACCTTTTAGCGCAAGGTTTCTCATAATGCCCTGAATTTGACTTTAAGGAGGCATACTCTCTTGTTATGGACATTATAACGTTATGCTATTTAATTAGCTTAGTAGCATCCGAAGTATTGAAAATGTAGTTTATAAATATGGTTATTGTATCTCAATGGGGATCTTGATTCAGAGATATATATATGAAAGTGTCTGATGACTTTCCATTATGCAAGTCAAGAAACTTTGAATCACATAGTACATTTGCAATTATATTGAAATGCTCACTCCATATATTGAAACAATCTGGATAGATGTGGTACACCTATCTAAGTGATTACTTGATTGAGAAAGGTTACAACTTACAAAAATAAAGAACAATGCCCCTGCGTATTTATAAAGAAAAATAAGTTTTGGAGGAATTCCCGGTTCGAATTAGCCACATAATTAATCAAAGTTAGTAAATTCTTCCAACAAAGATGTAATACACCTTAAAAATATACACAACATAATTCTCTATGCTCTTCTGGAAAATCATCAAACATTCCAATAGTTTATAGTGCGTAGTTGAGGTGAATACTCTAGTAGTATTCATCCATGAGTGAAGGTTGTAGATTAGTTGTACGAGATCTACGATTACCATTCCGCCGCGTAATCAAAAGGTATTTTTTTTATTAATGTATAATTATTTAGATTAGTTCTATGAATATTTCTAACAGAATGAAAAATCAAATTCTATAAATTGAGTTTCAGTAAAAGTTTTAAATTGCAAAAAAAAAAAAAAAAAAACCTCAAAATTTGTTTTAACAAATAAAGTAAAAATGTCGAGTTGACCGGTCCAACCCGCTTTTGCAGCTTTTGACCACCTTTTGAGCGCTTCAGGAAAATAGTGGTTGATTGTCTAATTCTATTGCAACACACTAGTGTACGTAATCGTTGTTGTGTTAAGGCAAGTGCCCAGGTTAAATATCGAACCAAGGGAAATAAATGCTAATCCAATCTAATTCCTAGAAATATGTTTCTCAAAATAAAAGAAAGAAAAGACAAGTTCGATTCTTATTTTTTAAGCAATCAATTGATAAAATGAAAATAAGAGTTAACTGATATAACTTCCGTAGAAGTGCAAGGGAGTGGGTGTATGCTATAGGTAATCTCCATTATGCATCGATTCAAGCATTAATCCATCCTATAGCTATCATGAATCTCATCAAATGATTAAACTAGGTAATTAACACCTTATTAAGCATTAAATTCTCATTTGAATGTCTAATACTCATATTGGTTTGTTCTATGCTTCTAGCAATTCTCAATGTCTAAGAAACCAAAACACAAACACTTGGTGTGCACTACAATCAATTAAGAACAAAATTGTATCGACTCAATTCTCATATGTTGCCAGCTCAATCAAAGAACTAAATCTCAAATAGCAAACAACCAAGGTTCAAGAGATCATCCAATTAGAGAGTTTAATCATCTAAATCAACACAATCAAAATATAACATGAATCACTACAAAAATCAATACATAACTTCAATCACCCAAAGCATATGAGTGATTAGCCCACGGATAATTGCATGAAAAATATCACAAATATCTTGAAATCAATCAACATACAATGAATTGAAAGAAAATTAGAAAGATCTTACCAATTGGAGAGAAATTGCAATAATTGGAAAAACTTCACCCAACAAGCTTTAATGAAATCTTCAACAAATCTTAAAATTGAACCATAGAAATGTAGAGAATCTAATGGAGATATATTGCAATTGATTAAAAATATAATGGATAATCTAAGAGTAATTCGAAGAAATGAAGAACAATCTAGAAATATAATTTTTGTAACTTCTCTAATCTAATCCTAATATAATCTATCTAAAAGTCTGATGAAGTAATCCTAATTATATGACTAAAAGGGGTATTTATATGTGCCATGCATGAATTTTACAAATCGATCCCCAAAAATAGCAAAAATTACATTTTTTGCCCAGATTAATAAATACACATCCCAGAACACACCATTGATTTTTTCACACCCACTCGAACAGAGTCATTTCCGCTCAACCAGAGCTTCCAGTGCTTGACCAGGCTGGTCGAGCGAGATAAAATTTGACTTACAGAATGATTTCCGCTCGAGTAAGGCCTTTGCGCCCGACCAAACTTATTTTCTTCATATCTTGAGCTCTAAAACTCCGGTTGGCTCGATTCTTTTTGTGTTGCGATCCTATTTTCAAGCTCTTTAACATGGTACATAAATTTCACCATTTGCATTGATCGAAGGAATTTGAAATTTACCAAACTTGCTCATTTTTTCATATTTTTGTCTTATTTTTTCTACAAATGCACAACTCTTTGCAAATTATGTCAATAATCAAATATATAGCAATTAGTATCATAAATGCAATCAAAATAACCAAAAATCATATCAAAATGAGCATGATTTTGATGCAAATATTACCCTAATCAGTGGTCTAATGCTTTCAAACCGTTCGGTATATTGTTCGAGTAGTTGTCGGATCGATTCGACCAACCGATCCAATTCGCTTTTTAAAACATAACTTTAATACTGTGCAAATTAGTATGAAATATCCACACAAAAAAGTGTGCAAGTTCTCCTCGCACGAATGGAATATTAAGTAAGATGACTTTAGCATAAGCAAGATTGCCCATATTAATCTCAAGAGTTTTCATCAAATAAATAAATTTCATTATCCTGAGAAGTTACTATATTTATACTAAAAGAATCACCTTTCATTGAATAGTATCAGAATAATTTTTCAGTAATAATAAGAATGACTTTTTAAAATTACATTTGAATTATACGATGCATCTGGTGCATATAAGAGTAAACTAACTTAAGTAAGTTTGATGTGCACCTGGTGAACTGTCACGCCCCGTAAATTCAGTTTGAAGAAGAAAAGGTTGTCTTAGGGTTGAGGCGTTACCAAATAAATATAACAAAATGTAATGTTGATTTTAGCAAGCGGAAGCAGCCAGTTTGCATATTAGTAACCCCAAAACAACAAGACTAAGAAACTTCGCTCCCAAATCTTAATTATACATATAAAGCGAACAACAAGCAAAATAAGTCACGGTCTTGCCCGCAGGTCGTCATCTATGTACACCGCAACTCAAAAAGCCTGCAGGAGCGCCACAGCTACTCCAACTCGAACACCACGTCACATATCATTAGGATTACCTACAATGCATAAACTAAATGAGATTTATAAATCTCAGTAAGCAGAAATTATGCATGATGTGAAGTTTCACTCAAAATCCTTCCCATGCATAATGCACTCTCATTTGAAAACGTCAATTTATTTCTGAAATACTTCTTAAGGCCCTTGGCACACTGTTAGACAAACATGCCTTGAACATATGATATAAAAATACAACTCATGTTCTCATATTACGGATCATTATCCGACTTGACAAATAGTACGGGTCATTACCGGGCTTGCACATAGTACGGGACATTACCCGGCTTGCATATAGTACGGGCCATTACCCGGCTTGCATAT
>JAPKLY010002261.1:15793-27218 GCA_026898435.1 Prunella vulgaris | reverse complement strand
ATGTTATCAGTCTCTTTAATGCATTCTACATTAAATGTTATCCCATGAGCTTCTCCTCCGGGAGAAGACTCATGATGCTACTTTAACTATTTCAGGTAAAGTTGACAGTGAGGAGGACGTGTGACTGTCTGGGTCGACTCCGTCTAAATAATATTGTAATATTTTAAGTCCTCTATAAGGAGTTTATTAAATATTTCCTTATGATATCGTTTTGAAAATAATTTTTAAAATTATATGCTTGGATTACTTAGTTAAATTGTCAAGTCTTTTTCCAAACTGCTAGATTGTTATGACAATATTATGAAATGAAGCTTTACATGTATGACTAGTCCATCACTTATGTCTTATTATGTTGAACTAATTATATACATTTTTGTCATGAGTATGTTGGTTTATTTTCTTCATGTCTTAATTAAGTGAGAATTTGATTTAGATATATAGGTAAGACACGAGTTAAGTACAAGCATGAATAGGTGTTTGAATTAAAAAAAAAAAATTAACTTCAATTTATACATTATAGTCTTCCACTTGATTAAAATTAAAAGTCAAATTGCTTTCAATTTCAAATAATAATCACTATTTTTATGACAAATAATGTATGTATTTTCAAAAATATAAAGAAAGGAATGACGCTCCTATATGGGACGTCACAAATATATTTACATAGACCACAAACAAGGGGAGGACAAGAAACTTCAACATGGACAATGATGAAAACAACTAAGCAAGTTATTAGAACTCAATCTATTTTTATATTTTAGTTAATATTTAAATATTTTTTAATAAATCTAAGAATAAAAATAAAAAAATCTATTAGCCGATTGGCCACTTAAGCCCACCTAGGCGGCGCCTAATCGCCAAAAATGCGTAGGAAGTTTGACAGGCGACCGCCTAACGTCTAGACCGTTTTCTTCATCACTGCCCTTACTTGATGAACCATTAAAGCGTTTTAAAATCCATTTGACTCAAAAGGTTGGACATTTATTTTAAAACGACTGCGGTCTAGGTCTAGCTGTTGAAGGTTTCTTAACCTGTGACAGGTTGGGGTGGTATTTAAGAATCGAAATATGGAGAATCAGATTCCGGAGATTTTGAATGTACTAGTAAGATACTAAAGGAAGCACGAGGCGATTAAAATGATGTTAAATGTATTATATAATCAACTGGAGAACCTACTGTTCATTCATATCGATATACCACACCAATCTGCACACGACGTCCTCTTTTCAGATGCGACCGTTGCTGGACCCCCAGAAGCCATGTTTCTTCTCCTCGTAACTTAAATATCAAGAATTACTCTAACTTCTTCTCATAGTCAAATAAAGAGAAGATGGCGAAAGAATTAGGAACTCTTGGTTGTTCAAACGGCCGAAAATCTCCTGAATTTGATGAAGCGGGTAATTAGCCAACAATGTAACACTGAGACAAGGCTCCAAAGATATATCACTTGGGAATAGTGACATTCAGGATTTTAACATCTTGATATGGCTTGTCTCCCTTGTCTGTCTTCACTTTCTCTATACCCTATAACATTGATAAATTATTGAGATTATAACACCAAACTGAATTTATTACAAGAAAATAAAAAATCTAGTCCCCACACATTATAAGAGTGCAAGTTTAAAGACTGAAAGAGTCAACCGAATATACACAAAATCATTCTTTCAATTACAGCATATGCTTTTAAATTTTGCAATTCAATACAGAGTTTTACAATTTCGCAATTATATTATATGATGTGGCAGCCAGTAAATCTTCGGAAAGAATTGCAAATATCAACATCTTTTTTAATTGTTTCAATTTAATCACAACCGTAAAAATTTTATTTTCTTTTCGCAATTTCATACACTATCACGTTAATAAGACTTGCCAAAAAAAATCACATGACAGAATTGCATTAATTTGAAAAGTCGTGTATCAAATTGCAAACTTGAAAGATGTATGTTGTGTTGGAATTTAAAAAATGTGAAAAGTCATGCTTTATTTTGCAATTAACCCAAGTGTAAAATATGGAAGTCGATGTTTGTACCTGTACAACATCCATTCCTTTAGCAACTCTACCAAAAACAGTGTGCTTGTTGTCCAACCACGGAGTAGCAACTGTTGTAATGAAAAATTGAGAGCCATTGGTATTAGGGCCAGCATTTGCCATTGAAACTGTGAAGGGCCGGTCGTGCCTCAGACTGCAAAACAGCAGAATCTTTATAAAACACTGGGCCTTCCCTTTAATATTTTGAGACCAAATTATATTTTTTGAATGCATCCATCAGCAAGTGAGATTCAATACCATCAAAGCAGAAGTACAAAAGCCAGGCCATGAAATACACATGCACCATTTTTCGAAAATTGCTCAGAGACAAGACATAAAAGAATACAACCTTAATGCATCTAGGACCGAATCAAAAACAAAACTTACCTTTTGTGGAACTCATCTTCAAATTCCCTTCCCCAAATAGATTGTCCACCAGTGCCATCTCCTAGAGGGTCTCCTGTCTGAATCATGAAACCTTTGATGACGCGGTGAAAGATCAGATTGTCATAATAGCCATTCCTGCAGTGTGTTGTGAAGTTCTCCACTGTTCTTGGACATTCTTCAGGATACAACCGCATGTGAATATCACCCATTGTGGTGTGCATAATCTGGAACATAAAAAGAAGCTGAAAAGCTGATAGTGTACACAAATCCTTTTTTTAAGATAAAGGAACTAGAATTTATAACAATAAAATAATCCAGTGGAACACCAGTTAGGGGAATGAAAAAGGAAAACCACTTACCACATTATCCGGGAGGGATGTTGTGACAGCTTTTCCAATATCTGATGCTGACAGTAATTCATCAGCAGGTGGTTTTTCATTGAATACATCTCTACCCTTAGTTGCATCTTCAGGTTCCTCGGGCTCTCTCCGACTGAAAAGCAACAGCAGTCATTTAATCCAGGTTTGTGACAATGGAACTAGAAATTCCTACTGTGAACAACTAATACGAAATCCAAGTTTAGTATCATGAACTGGTTTTCTGTAACAGGGCAATTTGACTTTGAATTATATAGTCTTCAGGGTGGATTATAGGGGTATCTTTGTTGAATGTTTACCGATACGAGTATCCATATATGCAAAGCCATTAATGCACTAGATGAAAAGGGTGATTACCAATATTACACTACACTGATGGATTTAGAATGCTGAAATGTGAGAATGGTTTGTATTTCTAGACTAGAATACATACATGCCAAAAGTTAATACCTGAATAAGAAAATCCTATGCTTCTTGAAAGCACAGCACAAGAGAGTGGGATCCACAAGTGGGTCTTTGCTTTCATTGACATTTGCTGCTGCAGCAGGAATTTTTCTTACTTTTTTACTGCTTTTATCACCTTGATACAGTGCAATTCTTAAGAATCTATCATTGTTCTCAACCTTTCCCAGGATCCTGGCAACTTTGTTGGTATGCAGATTTACAACCTAAAACACAGGGACAGAGACTAAATGTATGAATTGAAAGACCTCTGTTCCAGATTGTTGATGAAGAAAATACAAAGTAATACAACCTCATTATTGCATAACCCACATACAAGCAGAATATTAACATTGTCACATTAAGAAGACATTTTGTGGCGTACTTTAATTCCAAGAAGGGTAGCATATATAAGGAAGTTTGAGCTCTCATCAAAAACAGCATTAGGTTGAGGTGTATTTTCTGTTTTCTCAATATCTTTCTCTACAGCCATTCGTCGCCCAAAATCAATAGCTTCAAGCCTGTATAGAGGGGCATCACTCCTCTGGAGATCTTGGGCAACCTATTGCAGGAAGATGAATAATTATTATCACTATATTTCAAAGAAGGCCGGATTGGAAGAAACATGATTAAGATATAACAATTACCTCAAGAGATTCATCATACACGCGCCTTAATTTTCCAGTTCTGAACCAAAATACGCGTATTCTACGATCAGGTGATGTGACAGAGAATTGCTTCCCATCTGGACTGACCTAAAAAGAAGTTGGAGCAGTGTGGAATTTTTTTTAAAAATTAGGTAAAGTAAAAATATAGCAACTTAAATATATTTGTGAATAGTGACAAAACCGAGCTATTCAGATGATAGAATAAAACACAACAGTAAAAAAAGCTAGCAAACAAAGAATATAAGATATAATACCTCAATGGAAGAAACAGTGGCTTTGCATTTTACAATTGCAAACAGATCTGTATCACTTTTAAGTTTAAAACTCACCCTGCATGCCAATGTAAAAACAGAACCCATTATATAAACAATAACAAACAGAAATGACATAAAAACTTAATAATAACAAAATTAGAAGTTTATATATCTTCAACAATAGTCCAAACATCTAATGAATAAGACACAACACCAAAGATAACTTAAAAACAGGACCAGATCAACATCCCTTAAATTTTGGCACCAGTTTAAAGAAATGACAGCATGGAAGATATCATCTAAAGACAATAACTGATAAACTATGTATGCATTTAAAAAAGTTACAAAAAAGTTTATGTCTTCGACAATAGTCCAAACATCTAGTGAATAAGACAAAACACAAAAGATAACTTAAAAACAGGACCAGATCAGCATCCCTTAAATTTTGGGCACCGGTTTAAAGAAATGACAGCATGGAAGATATCATCTAAAGACAATAACTGATAAAATATGTATGCATTTAAAAAAGTTATACTGCCTCCGTCCCAACATTTTCTTCATAGGTGGAGTTTCACGCATATTAAGAAAAAGTGAAGTATGTGAGTGTGAAGTTAAATAATAAAATATAAAAGTGTACTTTATTGACTTTTGTGAGTGTGAGTTGTTTCCTTTTGTGAGGTGTGAAGAAAGAGTTGGGACGTCCATATAAGGAAAGTGTGAAGTTTATCTTGGGACAGAGGGAGTATATAAAAAGTTTTGAATAGCACAAGACCCATCAAGGTGTGCACCTGATGTACATGTAGCTATTAGAGAGAACTAACACAAGTTTCAATATCCCCCAACCCCACCAAACAAAAAGAAAAGAAAGAAGAAAAGGAGATAGCTTTCCAATATCTGGAGGTGAAGCACAAAAGACAAAACAAAACCTACCCAGATTCTGGGAACTGAAGTGAAGATGGACTCCAGTACTCGATGATTCCTTTATCATCTGCAGAAATCACAGTATCGTATTCATGGTTGTACTTCATACATTTTACTGGTCCCAGGTGAATCTGTAAAAGATGTCAGATATGATAATTCATTTTAAAAGCAATCTTAGGAACTACAGATTCATCTTCACATTATATTTGTTAAGGGAAGATACCTCTCTAGATAATATCGATTCATTTGATCCAGATCGAGCATCATATATGTGGACAAAAGAGGAGTTACGATCACTAACTGCTAGTTTCGCCTTTACATCACCTTGCTTATAGACCCATTCAACACAACCAGGCACAAATGGAAGACGTATCATGGCCATCATATCGTAGTTAAATACATCATATATTTTCACTGAATGGTCATTCGAAATTGTGCAACAAAGTGTGCCATCTACACTAACCTGACAGACCAACACGAACAATGAAGAATATGAATTATAATAGAAGCAACAGATAACCATATATGAGAAAGGAATACGGTCAAACACCAACAAAGTGAGGTGTGAAAAATTAGAGAGTTATTGTACCTCAGGAGATATTTTTAAATATTAGTCAGACGAAGGGGAAGTGAGAAAAAATTCTAATATTCATACTGATATTAGCATTACCAGAATTGTTAAGCTGTGGAGGAATTGATTCTAACATTCTTACAAGAAACAAGGAAAAGGAGGAACTCACTGCTAGGCCTTCAATTGGACCAAGGTGGGACCTAAAGTGTTTTGCAAACTCTATACCAGTGGATTTTTTCTTCCAAAATTTTAGATGACCTGGAAAAAAAAAAAGAAAAACACAAAGTTTAATACAATGTTGGTTACCATAACATTCACCAACTACAAACTCACTATGAACAATTGATAAATAGACAAAAACAGGAATAGTTGAGCAGCACAATATAATAAATATGTATTTGACTAAAAGAAAACAGCTTGACTGAATCAAGTTAAAGGAAACACAATGAAAAATAGCTGCTAATGAAACTATTCTTTTTTTTTTTTACTTGAAAGTAATTCCAGGTGGCATCATAAACCATGAGAACATATGCGCCAGGAGGGAAATTAAGGATCTTAAGATCATAACGGAGTACAAAACTTAGCAAGACCCTAGCCTTTGGGCAATTTAACAGCACATCATCAATTTATTTAAATATGACCATTGATGATTGACCAAGAACTATAGTACTCAAAAACATGAATTTTTGTTCATATCCACCTTATCCCACCAAAGGTCTATTCTTATTTAGTTTATTCGGTTCTTCCACAGCTGTATTGCTTTTTACTAAGCTTTTTAATCAGAGTCAATCACTACCCAAGACAACCCTTATAATCATCTATGAATATCACAAGCTTTAGATGTATAATTTTTTGCAAGTTTGTTTGTTAAGAATGTCCTCTAATTCTTAAGGTCATAAAACCACAGCAAAGTTACTTAACTCTGTTATACAAATCACATTCAATTTAAAATATATGCTTAAAAGACTTTATACATAAAAATGTCACTAAAAGTACTAAGTAAATTCCCGATGCCCAATGGTCATCTGCATAATTGGTCTATAAAATCAGCAGTTTCAGCATAGAGCAAACAACGTTGAGTGAGCAGTTCAGAGTTCACTTCTACTTAAAAAAATGTGAAAGTCAGATTCTAGGACTAAAATATAAGTTAATTAACATTTTAGAACGTGTGATAGCCCGGTTTCCGCCACATAATTGTTGTCAATTTGAGGTAACAATTTTTTCATGTTCAGAATTTGCTGGTCTATCTTGTTTACAAGCTATACTTGCCAGAGAATTTCTGAAAGCTACGGCATCTAAAATCCCCAAAATGTCAAAAACTTACTTTCTAAAGTTTTCATTTTGTTGACAAGAAGTCAAAAGACAAGTTCAGATCAAGGGGTTTTAGGCACATATTCTGAATAGCAGGAATAAGGTTGAAGCTTGAAAACGTGAAGAAAAATCAAATTAAGTTTCCCAAACTTAAGATAAGAAGCACACGGGTAGTAAACATAGCTCATCAAATCAACTTCAGAACTATTAAATTTCATACCGTCCTCACTCCCAGATATGAAAAAATCAGCCGCTGACACCGCTACATGCGTAACCACATCGCGGTGCATGTAACTCTTCTCATACCTGCATTTTTGTGCAAATTTCAATTAACAAAATAGTTATAACCAAAACCCTAAACCCTAAAATTTGTTTTTAAAATAACAAACGCGCGCGCGCACATACATGTTGGCGGAGGGTAGGGCATCGAGATAGGCCTGTTCAAATTGCAGAGGACGTTTTGGTCGGCGGACAGGAGCCGGGCCGGGCCCAACGATGGGCTCTACCTCCACTCCGCCGGCGGCACTCCCGTTGTCATTCTGAGCTGCTTCCATTCTCTTCTTCTCCGGATTTACGCTCGGTATCCTTTTCCTTTCTGATAAATCGCTGGATTAGATTCCGAGTTCTATTGAAGATTTGATTGCAGAATTAACTTCCAATTTACCATTAAGTTAAAAACTGACTGAAATGCTGTTGCTAATGTCACTTCCGAGCTGTTTTCTATATACTGAAATATTTCAGGCAAATTAGCAATTTTGGCACCAATGTCACTTGGACACATGTGGCGGCTAAACGTATTAGAGTTGCACAATTTTTTGTATGTGTGGAAAGGAAATTAGATTCATGTGCTTCATCGTAATTGATGAAGTGTGGTTTAATCATTTTCATTAGGTATTATATATTTTTATAATTTTAATTTGTAATTTATTTTAAGGAATTTCATATTGGAATAATTTTCTGGCTTGGTACGTTTCAAATGCAGTTTTTTAGACGAACTGGATCAACAAAATTTTTGTTCTTCATTTCTTTTGTTTCTAATTATCCTTAAAAACGTTATTAGCACGATCTATATTTTTGTTTATTGAAATTTAGTTATCAAAATTTCTTATTGAATTTAATCTTCCGCTTCGTTTACTAATTTTTTTCCTTTTGGAATATCTTGTTCTCATCAACCTTGGAATTAGGCTTTATCATATCTTTTGTCGGCTGCAATCAAGTTCCAACTAAATTTCCAACTACAATTGATCATCTAATAAAAAAAACAAAAAAAAAAAACTCCACAAAGCGTGTTGCCATTTCTGGTGCGAAATCAATGAAACTCTAAACCCCCCAATTCAACAAAGATCTTGCTGCCTAATGCTCTGAAATCCACCGTATCAAACGAACCCACAAATCTCGCGAAACCACCGCATTGACTTAGCTTTTCCTCCCAAATCATCAGACTAATGGAGATGGTTGGTTCGAAAGCCAGCGTCGGGACGCTCTTTGTGAAGCAGAGGGACCTTGTGCCTCTGCCAAATGGATGTGTGTGTATGATCTAAATAGCCGCCGGTCAAATCCCCTTCCCCACCACCGAATGTCGAGGGCAGCTTCAATCACTGCCAAGCACGACTGGGCCGATTCTCAGTGAGTTGAGAATTTCACGACCTCTAACAGGGAGCCTCAATCCATATGTCGTTTCACGCATTGTGGTTGTTGCAGATCGTCTGGGGCCTCGCGTCTCACAGATTCTGCTTGTAGCTTTATCGTGAGGTCACCAGTGGAGATGAGCACAGTATATAATCTGGTATAAAGATTTTATGCTAGTTGGTCATCATTAGTAATTAACGAGGTAGAAATAACACTTCACTCTCTCTTTAAATATGTTTTACGCTCTCTGGATTTTTAATTTGTCGCTTGAAATTGAGGATGAAATTCCCACGATAAAATGGTGAGAACGGCCCTTATACATCATGTGAGATTTGTTTATTAATTGCCTCAGGATTCTTCAAAATATAGTCTTGTTAGTCCCTATCTATATTAAAAGTATAATTATTAGCACCAAAGTATATCATCCTCCGTAATTGATTAACAAGCTCAATTTTTTTTAAAGGAGGCATGAAGAAATTGAGGTTAGACTTTATTGATGCAAAACAGTACAATTGCTTACCAAACAGGATACTCTTCGCAGCAGAGCTCCCCTCTTGATTCGTGGATCTAAAAATACTATGCTCATAAGCAAAACATGCAGGTTAGTCATAAGCATAAACGTGTTCATCCACGTCACCTTGGTAACCCTAAGGAATGAATGGTAGGTGCGACACAATTTAATTCATTGATCATCAATGTCAATAATACATCTTATGAGATTATCTCTGTTTATAGTTATGTCCAAAAATCATTAATGTAGGACACTTTGATGTTTAATATGATTCCAGAGAATGAAAAATCTCTATTGATTATGAGAGTGCATAAGGGTCGATGGACAGACATTGCACGAAGATTAGTGATGTATTTATTTATACTGTTGCTCAAGAAAATATAGAGCACAATGAACTCGGATCAAGTTCAGTTGTAAAATATCAACAAAAAACAAACTGGCCCAAATAGAAGAAACAATCCTGTTGATGGGCGAGCTACCTAAGGATGATTAAGAGATCACTCAGCCCAAGGCTGGGAAGGTCTCCGGTATGTTCCAGAGGACCAAGGGGCCGACCTCGGCCTTCCTACGAAGATGGGAGCTCGCCCGGGTGCCTAGCCCTCCCCGAGAGGAGAGGTGGCCGAAGGAGCTCGCCGACGTCCCGAGGTCCGTTCGCCTCCACGTAGCATTGGGGGCATAAGACATCAGACCTCGCCTTAGAGCTCGCCCCTGTCCCAAGGGGGACCTCACCAAGGTCCGTCGATGATACAATTCCCGGAAAGGACACGAGATAGCAGAGCTTGCCTGGGAGCTAGCCTAAGAGCTCGTCCCTTAGCCTGCTAGATCCCGATGGTTGCGCTCTTTTTCCTTCCGTTCGGTTTATCCACAAGGGTGGTTTACGGTGAGGTTTTTAATGAGGCCCATCTAGTCTAAGGCATAGTAGTAGGACGAGGCACGGTATAGGGAGCAATGTGAGGGATTAAGACGAAGGTGTGGAACCTTCGTCAACACCGGAAACCAAATAGGCTAGTAAGGTGCCACCTCACTCTCGCACACCTATAAATAAGACCTCTCTTGTAACTATTACACAATTCTAATCATAATACACAAGACTTTCTCTCTCTAAAATTCTCCACTCTCTCTCTCTCTATACATCCAAGAACAAATTCTTGGATTATTGTTTGGTAGAATTACATGTTATATTAGCCACATAAACAAACACCGTTAATAAATTCTATCAATAATTTAGCGCTAGAAGGAGGGCCGAATCTGAAAAATTAAAAAAATTTCAAGAACAAAAAGTTAGGGTTTGTTTGAAGATTTGAAGATTTGAAGGTGTTCTTGATAAAACTCAAAAACACTTGAAGATACACACACATATTCATTCCTTCGAACGAAAACCTAGATTTCTGGACGAAAACCTAAATTTCTGGATTTCCCAAATTCTACCCGGAAAAAGTTTTCAAACGCACGCGTGTACACGAATAAACTGACTTTCGGATAATTCGTCTCACGCGAGGCAAGACGAAAACTCGAACAAAAACCAACCTGGCCGGAGACCACGACCTCCGCAAGCTCGGTGACCTACCCCAGCTACCTCGGCGACCAGCTGCAAGTTACCCCCTCCAAAACCCAAAAATGGCTAAGGGACAGACCTCTGCAACCGCCAAAAAGTCGAAAGGGGGCGACCAGGACCAGGCCGAGGTGGAGACCTCGCGCCAACCTCCCCAGAAAAGCACTGCAGCTCCGCGACCTCCGCGAGTTGTAGTAACCCAGGAAGACTTGAGCCCTGCCCTGAGGGACCTGGCCAACAACCCCAATGAGCTCCAGCGCACCATCGCAACTTTGCAGAGGTTGTAGCAGAGGCAGAACGACGAGCTTGCCCTAGTACCTAGGCGAGCTCCAGCGGAGGCCCAGGAGCAGGTGTTGGGACAATCTGAGTATTTTGATTAGATCCCAAAACCCCTGATGAATTTGCCTAAGTATAGTATTCAGGATAAAATAGTTCAGGATAGTTAGGTTAGAAATTCAGTACAGGAGGACCATGCTGAAGACTGAAGAATATTGGAGTCGACCCAATTTACTGAAGTCTGAAGCGTAAACCATTCTGAAGGAGTCAGTCAGTCTCGCTGAAGATTATCTGTTCTGAAGCTGAAGATCGATGCCTGCTGATTCATCCTGAAGTACCATTGTCTGATGTTTCTACTGAATACACTAAGCATGTTCAGGACAGAACTCAGTCAGTGAAGAGTAAAGTGTTACCTATCAGGCTGTGCTGAATGCACATAGGACCTGACTTGGGCCTTGGTTCAGTTCACCTGAATCCTGTAAGTCCGAAGCAAAAAGG
>JAPKLY010002261.1:0-15393 GCA_026898435.1 Prunella vulgaris | reverse complement strand
GACTGAATCAATCATCCTGAATCTGAATACTGTGCACTCAGCCTTAACCACCAATTTACTAAGCAACTCAGAGAAAACGATTTCAGAAACTAAAACAAGTAGAATCTAAGGGCTCACTTTCCGCACGTACTCTGACTCACTGAGATAGTAGTCCAACTGACTCACTTCCGAGCAGTCAGTAGGTTTGTTATCTCTACTGAGCTTCCGAGCACTTTACTCACACTCAGTTTATCTGACTCGTTACTGAACCGTCCCCGCTGCCCCTGTGGACATTCAGCATACTGAGTACTTCAGGGAATCCTGACTGAGTGCGTTAGAGCATTTTTCTGAGTCTTTCAGAAAAATCTGACATCAGTGTATTCCCCCCCATACACTGATTTAACTCGTTTTGGGACCAACAACAGGCGAGGCCCGCTCAGGGCACCCAGACTCGGGGGAGTACAACACTCTCCCCACCGAGCAGGAGGCGAGCTCAGCCCAAGCCCGCCAACACCGAGAATGGACTGGAAAAGCCAAGGTGGTGGAGGAGCCCGCCCCATACACAGGGCGAGCTTCGGCCTACACCGAGGCTTCCGACACCCATCAATCGACGAGGAGGGAGGTCCTCCAAGGCAGACTAGGCCCCAGGTGCGAAGAAAATGAACGAACGGCCGCCCCAGTCACGTCCCACGGGGGAGACTCAGACCTGCAGCGGCGCAGGTCCGCCCACGACCGATTGAGAAGGCCCACCACCGACAGGTTGGGCCCACATGACGGACGTCAATTCCAGCCCATCACTGAGAGGTCACCCTAGAGTGAGGCACCTCGGGGAGGTGCGTCCACAAGACGCATGACCTTCGAGCAACCTCCACCGGAGGTGACCCGTGATGACGAGCTAGCCTCGCTAAAAAAAGCCGTCGAAATGCTACAAGCCCAAGTAGCTGCCAAGTCTGGCGGACCTGACGCCACCACTCTCCCCGCATCCCCATTAGCACCTGCCATCCTCCAAGCACCGGTCCAGAAGAAAATCCAATTCCCGGTGATGTCCGCATACGAGGGCGAGTCCGGCCCGAAGGTCCACTTGGCCAAGTATGCGGACTTCATGATCTCGGTCGGTGTCACCGACTCCACCCAGTGCCGGAATTTCCCACTGACCTTAGGGGACCTAGCCCATCGCTGGTTCTCGTCGCTCGTCCCGGGGTCAATATGCTCATTTGGCCAACTCTCGCGGGAGTTCTTGGCCCACTTCTCCGGGTTCGGGTCCTACCTTACCTAGAAACACCATCTCGCCAACATCCACCAAGGCGAGAATGAGACCGACCAGCAGTACCTGGAGAGATTCGATAAAATACTGCTGGAGGGCGAGCCAGTGAGCGAGAACACCAAGGTCGTCGCGGTGATGGCCGGGCTCAGGAAGGGCACCGACCTCTGGAAGGAGATGCACATCGCATGTCCGAACACTTACAATGAATTCCGCCACAAGGCGGGGGTGTTCGTGGCTATGCAGGAGGCACTGCTGAAAGAAGTTGGTGCCCCGGAGAAGAAGAAGCCCTACCGGAAGAAGTCCAGGGGCACATACAAGGCCCCCCCGGAACTTAAAGACCTTTGGCGACGGGGACGAGTTCAAGGAAAAGCTCAACCAGGTCCTCACCGTCTCCGTCGACCACGTCTTTACCGCTGTCAAGGACAAGGCCCTGCTGGAGGAGCCGAGGTGGATCCCCCAGGACCGCACGAGGCTCAACCCCAATAAATACTGCGCCTACCACTAGGCCATCGGCCACTTCACCAGCGAGTGCAGAGACCTCCTCAAACAGCTCTGGAAATTCTATGAGGATGGGAAGCTGGCCGAGTTCGTTAAAAGGCCCCAACTAAGAGGTCGAGGTTCGACAGGAGGGAGGCCTCCGATGATGAGGAGGAGGACGCGGGCCAGCGCGGACCTCAGAACAGATGAAGGGGACCTCCCCAACCTCAATAAAACATGGAGCCCACCCGAGAGCTTATGGTTCTCGAGGAGAAGATCGGAGCTGCTGGAGGTCTCCAAGACGGGGGATCCTCCATGTCCAAAAGAAAGAGGAAGGCCGAAATCCGGGCCATAAACCAGGTCCAGGAAGGCAGCTCCGGCCCCAGGTCCATCGCGCAGCTTACTGATGAGCTGACATTTTCCTCAGCGGACCTGGAGGGGGTACTGACGCCCCACAACAATTCGTTGGTGATAACCGCCAACATCATGAACGTCCGAGTTCATAGGCTCCTTGTGGACACCGGTGCTTTCACCAACATCCTCTTCAAATCCACCTTAGATGCCTTATGTGATTTTGAGTCGTACCTGGAACCTAGCAACGCTAGGATAGAGGGGTTCGGAGAGGCTGTAACCGTCCCTCTATGTAGTATTAGGTTGAGCGTCCAACTTGTATCGGCCGAGGACCCGAAGCGGAGGCTCACTAGGCTCATAGATTTCCTAGTTGTCTACCAGCAGTCCTCCTACAACGGGTTCCTTGGCCGCCCGTTTATTAATGAATTCAAAGTGGCGTGTTCGACCTACTACTATTGTTTGAAATTCCCAACTCCAAAAGGTGTCGAAACTGTAAAGGGTGACCAGAAAAAGGCCCGAGAATGTTTACTCCAAATCAAAGACGGCCGGGTCAAAAAGTCTGTTACGTAGGTCCACATCCTTGAAGAGGATGTACAGATTCCAGCAGACGAGCCAAACATCCTAGACGTCATCTCGGTCGAAACTGAGATGATAGAGGTAGGTGATTTGTCGGAAATCGACCAAGGCACAGGACCTGTGCAAGACACACAACCGGTACCAATGGAGGGATTGGAGGAGACCCAAGTGTTGGGACTTGCACAAGTGTCGGGACCTGCGCAGGAACAACAACCTGCTCCCATGGAGGTGGTTGATGAAGCCCAAGATGGGGGACCTGCGGGAGGTCAAGAACCAACACCAATGGACGTTGACCCAACTCCCCAGGTCACCGCACCATCCCAAGATGACAAACCACTGGAGGTACTGACAGTTGATGAACCCGCCCAAGCTAAAAGCCAACCCAATGACCTCGAACCGCGCATAGGTCACAAAACTGCACAGATGTCACAAGAGGAGTGGGATGAGTTCATCAGCGACCCAAGGTGGAAAAATCAAAAGAGAAAAGCCACCCCCATGGAAGAACTAACAGCACTACCGGTGGACCCGGAAAGAGACTTAGAACTTTTCATTGGTTCTGAGCTACCCGAACCGTACCGGTCAAGGATGGAACTGTTTTTGATGTCCAACCTGGATGTATTCACCTGGTCCCACGAAGACATGATGGGAATCCCGTTGGAGCATGCTTGCCACAGACTTAACATAGATCCGACAAGGAGACCCGTACGCCAAAAGCGAAGGAAGTACGGACCAGACAAATACGCAGCTCTAACCATCGAGGTGGGGAAGTTGTTAGACAACAAACTGATCAAGGAGGCTTTGTGTCCGCAGTGGGTCACAAACCCCGTCCTGGTGAGGAAACACAACGGGACGTGGAGGCTATGCATCGATTTCACGGACCTGAACAAAGCATGCCCGAAGGACAACTTCCCACTGCCTCACATTGATCAGCTGGTAGATAGCACAGCAGGTCATGAGATGATGACATTCATGGATGCTTTTGCGGGCTATCACCAGATAGCTTTACACCCAGATGACCAGGAACATACGGCATTCTACACCAACAATAATATGTATTGCTGGGAAAGGATGCTGTTCGGACTCATCAACGCCGGGGCCACCTACCAAAGGTTGGTGAATAAAATGTTCGACCAACACATTGGCGAATCCATGGAGGTATACGTAGATGACATAGTTGTCAAGAGTCTGAGAAAGGAGGATCACCTGGACCACCTAAAACAGACCTTCGACATACTGCGCCACTACAACATAAAGTTAAACCCCAAGAAAACCAACTTCGGCGTACACTCTGGAAAGTTCCTAGGTCACCTGGTGAGCCAGCGTGGAATAGAGGTCAACCCGACGCAGGTCCAATGCATAATCGAGATGGGCACCCCCGACTCCGTGCAGAAGATCCAAAGGTTGACCGGGTGCATGGCGGCCCTGAACAGGTTCATCTCCAGGTCCGGTGATCAAAATCGCCCATTCTTCAAGGCAATCAAGGCAAACACACGAAGGTACAAAGAGACGGCCAAGGCAAACAAGCTACACCTCAAAAACCACTTCGTGTGGACAAGTGAATGCCAGCGAGCCTTCGAAGACATCAAAACATACCTGGCAGATACGCAGGTCCTGTCAAAGCTGATACCTGGAGAGAAGCAGTATCTATACCTAGCCGCGTCGGAGGTGGCCATCAGCTCAGTCCTGGTTTGGGAAGAGGTGAAAATACACCTACCAGTGTACTATGTAAGCCAAGTCTTACACGAAGTGGAGTTACGATACACCCCAACAGAGAAGCTGGCTTATGCACTGGTGATGAGTGTTAGAAAATTGAGGCCTTACTTCTTTGACCACCCGGTAGAAGTGCTGACGACGTTCCCACTACGTCAAATACTACAGCGCCCAGACACCGCCGGACACCTGCTGAAATGGTCACTAGAGATCAGCCAATACGGTATAACCTACGCACCCCGAACAACGATCAAGGGATAAGCACTTGCCGACTTCATTGTCGAGCTAACTTTCCCACAAGATCCGATGAGGGGGCGTATAGCTCCGTGGCATCTCTACGTTGACGGGTCATCAACCAGCGTAGCAGCGGGCACCGACGTAGTCCTGATCAGCCCGGACAGACAAGTCTTCACCTCCGCAATCTGATTCGACTTTCGAGCGACCAACAACGAGGCGGAGTATGAAGCGTTAATAGCGGGACTTATGCTATCATTAGCTGTGGGGGCAACCAATCTTCAAGTTTTCAGAGATTCCCAGCTAATAATATCACAAGTCCGGGGGGAGTACGAGGCAAAAGACCCGCAAATGATGACCTACCAGAAGATAGCCGCGCATCTGATCTCGATGTTCACACAGGTCTACATCAATCAGATACCGCGGCTAGAAAACACACAAGCAGATGCCTTAGCCCGGCTAGCTACCAGTGACGGCGAGGCCGAATTCACGGAGGTTGTAATCACCACCCTGAAAAACCCCTCGACGTCCGATTACAAAATAAATCAGACCTCGAGTGGGGGGCAGGAGGACAGTGAAGATGGTGAAGATTGGTGCACTCCAATCCAAAAATACTTAAAAGACGGAACAACCCCCGCGGATGCCTGGGAAGCTAGCCGGCTAGTAAAGCAAGCTGCCAGATATACGCTGCTGGATGGCCAACTCTACAAACGTGGATTCTCGCTACCCCTACTCAAGTGCCTAACCAAAAAACAGGGGTCCGAGGTGTTAGAAGAAATCCACGAAGGAATTTGTGGGAGTCACGCTGGGGGGCAAGCATTGGCATATAAGACGATCAGGCAGGGGTACTATTGGCCCACTCTTCGCAAGGATGCCATTAGCTTCGCACGGAGGTGCCGAAAGTGCCAACTTTTCGCACCTAATATCCACTCCCCAGCCAACCAGCTGAAGTCAGTTTTCAGCCCATGGTCTTTCGCGAAATGGGGTATCGACTTGATCGGCCCATTTCCACCTGGTAGAGGCGGTGTAAAGTTTGTTGTTGTAGCAGTAGACTACTACACTAAGTGGGCTGAGGCCGAGGCTCTCACAACAATAACACAGGAGAGGATGATCGACTTCATTTGGAAAAACCTGATCTGTCGTTTCGGACTTCCACAGTCGATCATCACAGACAACGGAAGGCAGTTCGACGGTCAAAAGTTGAGAGACTTCTGCAGTTCATGGAACATCAAGAAGCACTACTCAACTCCTTACCATCCACAGTCGAACGGCCAGGTCGAGGTAGTGAACAAAATCCTAAAACACATATTGAAGCTCCGCCTCGAAGAAAAGAATGGAAGCTGGGCAAACGAACTCCCGGAGGTCCTGTGGTCTTACAGAACTTCCCATAGAGCCAGCACTGGAGAGACCCCGTTTGCCCTAGCCTTCGGAATTGAGGTTGTAGACCCGGTCAAAGTCCAGAACAAGACTTGGAAGGTGGTAGGATATGACGAAGAAAAGAATGACGAAGCCTTGGCAGTAGAGAAAGATCTAATCGAAGAGACCAGAGCTTCGTCAGAAATGAAGAACGCCACCTACAAGCGTAGAGCTGAAAAGTACTACAATTCCCAGGTCTGCGACTGAAAGTTCAAAGTCGGGGACCTGGTGCTGAAAAAGAAATTGATGGCCCCACCAGGTGTGTTCGGGTCGAACTGGGAAGGACCATTCCGGGTTACCGCAGCCTGGCCAAACGGCACCTACGACCTCGAAGACACAGAAGGCAACACCTCATCATATACCTGGAGTGCGGCACACCTGAAAAAGTTCTACCAATAGACTAGAATTCTATAATAGACTAGTCGAAGGTTCGCATCAGAAGAGTTGATAGCAACCGGTGTAAATTACGTTGCTATAAAAAATTAGAAAATTTGTGAAGTCAGAAAATTTGCCAAGTGTTTGGACCTGCGTAGCTCGCCAACTAGGCGAGCTACCCCAGGTCGCTCACTGCTCAAGGGAGCTCGCCAGCCCCAGCTCGCCAAGTGCCCGAGATTTCGTAATGCGCAAGGACCAAGGTCCCAAACGTTATAATCAAAATGCTCGTAGGCAAAGGCCAAAGTGCCCAAGGTCGCGAAGGTACCCTTCCTAAAGGGTCACCAAGCACCACCTGCCTCAAGTTAGAAAAATTCACGATAAAGACGAATAACGTCTAAGGCAAGATTCTTGAAACCCAACTGCCCAACGTGGATTAAACAAAGTGCAACTCGCTATCCCAAGTGGTTTAAGACGAGCGATTCGCGGCCCTAAGTGGTGTAAGACGAAGAATATGTGCTATCATAATGGAGGTACGATTCGTAGTCGTAAGTGGCGTAAAACGAACGATTCGCTTCTCAAAGTAGAGTAAGACGAACAATTAAGTACCCGAAATACACGAATGAGCGAGTAAAGATTATGACTTAAAGCGTAAAAATGGAAGTACAAAGAGTTAGATAAAAAATGGCTCGAATTATATTCAAAAGAAACTTAGGAAATTTTCAAGGCAAAAATACTTGAAAATTCCTAAGTGTTCGAAGTGGTGCAGGCCACAAAGGCCGACCAGCTGGCCGTCTTTGAAGTACAAAAGTATGCTCCTTCTGGGTGAGCTATACAAAGCCCGGCGAGCTCTGACTACTTGAACAAAACAAAAAACTACAAAACGGAGCTCCTTCTGGGCGAGCTTCATAACCCGGCGAACTACAAAAGCTAAACTAGAAAATAGAGAACAAAATTTCAAGTCTCTGGAGCTGGGGGAGTTTGAGTGGGGGCGAGGTCAACAGGGACCTCGGCGTCAGCAGTGTGGGGGGCGACCTCCCCACCGGTAGCCAGATTAGCTGGAGGAGAGAGCCGAGGCAGGATCGTGATGTCGCCGGTACACCCGCCAGTGTCGAACCAGGCGACGTTCACCATAGCGTCCCCGCAGACCTCTTGCATCTGCTCCATTGTGGGTGGGGTACGCACCTCGCCCTCAACATCCCCGGCGACGTCCTCGGCGGCCTCAGCAGTCAAAACCTTGTAGGTCTGGATGATGTTGAATTTCTCCTTATCCACATCGAGGTTGATCCCATAGCCGGCGAGGTCCCCTATGTTTAGCTCAGTGCCAGGAGGAATCTTGGCCTTCACCAAGCAATCATCGAACTGACTGACGAGAGCCTCCTACTCGCGCTCATTGTTTATCCGCGCCCACTGAAAGGAGCGAATGACCTCGGCAAAGCAAAGGACGTAGCCTTTGTCTGTGGTGACCATCCGGGCGAGCTCCAGTTCCTCCGCCGTGATAGTGGCATCCGAGCGGCCCTTGAGCTCGGCGACCTCCAGGGCCTTAGCAGCGACCTCCTCACGGAGCTTTGAACGCTCCTCCAAGTTCCCTCAGTTTTGCTCCTGGAGGATCTTCGCCTCATCCTTGGCTCGGGCGAGCTTGCTCGAGCTCGGCCTGGATTTTTTCCATCTTTTTTATGGCGCTCTGCTCCGCCACCAGCGAGGCCTTCGCCTTAGCCTCCATCCCAGCGAGCTCCTCAACAGCCTTCTTCCGCTCGTCCCCGATCTTGGTAAGCAGTTTTTTTACATCATGGCGAGCTTTGTCGGCGGCGGTGACTTCATCAGTGACGAGCTGGGCGGCCACCATAGCTGCACAGGCATATTGCATCGCCAACCTCGCCTTGTCGGCGGGCTTCTGCCTCTCGATCATTGCGAGCTCTGGGCGGAGAGATATTTGGGGGCCTCTGTGATGATTCGGCGGGCTGCCCCCTTAGGAAGGTCCCTCGGCGAGGTCAAGGCCTTACATCTCTCCGCTGTGTGAAGGGACTCAGGTCGATGCGGGAGCTCGGCGGGAACGTACCTACAGACGTAAAAAATGTTAGCAAAAATCACAAAAATAGCAATGCAAGCTAAATGACTTCCAACTTCAAAGAGGAGGTCGCCCTCTTACCCGAACCTATCAGGGTTGAGCCCAAGTAGAGTGTCATCCTGGATAGGGACCCCGTAGGGAGACGGACGGGGGTACGCTCTGAGGAGTTGGAGGTGCGTGAGTAGAATAGGGAACGAGTGCTCGCACTGACCCTCCTTGAGTCGACCCCGAACCACCTCGGTCACTTTGCTCGAAGTCCTCATCCCGGAGACCAACCTGAGATCGCTTGTGGGTGCGGGCTTCATCCTCGCTCACCCGAGAGCCATCCGCACGATAGAGGGCCCGCTTGGGCGGCTGAGGCGGAGGTTGTGAGCCCCGGTCAGATCTCGAACCTCGCCCCGTGCCTTTTTTGTTTGGGGCGACCTTCTCTTTGTCTGGCTGAGAGGCCGAGGTCGTCTGCGAGCTGGAGCCCACAGCCTTGCCCGCACCCTTGGCGACCTCCGTCTTCTTAGTCGCATCCAACACCGCCCCAGATGGAATGCCAGCTCGGTTCGGTCGAGGCTTGCCCATTTGTAATTGTCGAGCTAAGAAATGGTAAGCTTCAGGGACATCGATAGGTGGGAGGTCGGCGGCGAGGTCCTCACCTGCAAAAATCCACTAAGGATCGTTAGCAACCCGGCGAGCTTCATCGGCGAGCTACCGTAACTTAGAAATTTTGAGAGTTAAACCTTGGAAAATAAGATGGTGGGGCGATGTTATGAGCCCAACTAGCCTCCGACAATGGTGCTGGCATAAGTGATTGATCTCACGATCTTTCTGCTCCCGCAAGCAACAGATAGCCCGCACAAGGTCAAAACCGATAGAAACATCGGGCTTCCCAAGGCTCGACTTGTGGTATTTCAGGCCTGCAAAAACAAGAGATTAGATTAGTAAATCTTATCCAACCCACGCACACCTAATTATGCCACCTACAGCTGGCTTCTCCGTATACCTCGGGAGTAGGGATACGTCCCCCTTGCCCATCCGAAGCTCGCCAGTCGCCACCAATGAAGAAAAACTGTTCTTTCCAGTCGCGGATCTTCCATGGAAGAATTCCCAAAATTTTCTCATTGGGACGGGCCCTCAGGTAGTAATACCACTTGACATCGTTCACCTGCGCAGTCATATTAAATAGCTCACCGAGCTCCACCGGGGTTAGTCGATTCTCGTAACCCTCGAGGCCAAAGACGGTCAGCATCGCCAATAAGTTACTCCAGGCGTTCGAGGTGAGCTACGTGATGGCAAGATTGTTGTCATCCAAGAACCGCCCAATGATGGGTTGCAGCGGTAGTGTAAGCCCGGCCTTCAGGGTGTGAATGTTGACGGCGGTTAACCCCGGAGGAGGGAGGTCGGCACGCTCTTTCTTCCCGGGGGCATACATGAAGACGTCCACAGGGATGTGAAATTTCTTACGGATCGTAGGTAGGGCATGCTCGCTGATGTGACTCACGACCTCGCTCGCCTTGAGATCAGATTTATTGGGGGCATCGAAGAGGTCCCGTTCGGGTAGTGGGAAGCTCGCCGCATACGCCCTCACATATTTCGCCAGTTGAAGTCGTGGATGACCTCGGCGGGGACCTGGTGCTCCGGCAGCCGGGGAAATGGGAAATTGATGAAGCGAAGATACTCGTGAGTGATCTCCACCTCACCCTCGTCCTCTTCCTCGTCGAGATCGCGGACAAGATCGCTCGCTTGATCGGCACTCTTGGCGACCTCCTCTGGGACCTCGGCGGCCTCCACTTCGTGGATGGCCGCGTCATCGGTGGTTCGGGCGAGGTCCCCCCGAAGCTCGCGGAGACCTGAGGCATCGTCGTCTCCAGAGTTGGTACCTCTCTCCCCCGAATTAGGGTGGACCTCGCCGAGGACCTCGCGACTACTTGGGCGAGCTACAGAGCTCGCCCCAGATCCCGAGGTAACCACCACGGGGGTTATTTGGGGAATGGGCCGATCGTCGGTCATTGGCCTATTTCCCAAGTTTCGGTTCGACACGGTTCGGTTTGAGGATATGTCCGACATGATTGAGTTAATTTATCTAAGGGGAGTTTTTTATGAGTATTGTTCACGAGGTGTCCAAACCGACGCAACAGTCGCCGGAGTAGCAAGGGGGATGATCGGAAAATGTATAAAGCCTTCAGAAAGATTGAAGGAGAGGAAGAACAAAAACTAAGAAAAGGAAAAAAAAGAGTTAGGTTTCTACCTTTGGGAGCACTGGGAGACGCGTCGGAAGCAAGGAAACAATCACCGGAAATTTTCTCGGAAAAGTGAAGAAGCAAAGTGAGGAATGAACCTGGTTTCGCCTATTTATAGACCCTGGGCGAGATCGAATATCTGGGAAGTCCGGGGGCTTATTTGCAAAGGATTTGAAAGATCATCATAATTGGCGCGGGAAACAACGCCTAAAAAGGCGTGTGTGATGCCTCGAATCTCGCCCCACGTCGGCCTTAGAAACCGGCTCACAGGAGCTCGCCCACACATCGGATGAGCCTTGATGTAGGCGAGATGGGGGGCAAATGTTGATGGGCGAGCTACCTAAGGATGATTAAGAGATCATTCGGCCCAAGGCTGGGATGGTCGCCGGTGTGTTCCAGAGGACCAAGGGGCCGACCTCGGCCTTCCTACGAAGATGGGAGCTCGCCCGGGTGCCTAGCCCTCCCCGAGAGGAGAGGTGGCCGAAGGAGCTCACCGACGTCCCGAGGTCCGTTCACCTCCACGTAGCATTGGGGGCATAAGACATCAGACCTCGCCCCTGTCCAAAGGGAGACCTCACCAAGGTCCGTCGATGATACAATTCCCGGAAAGGACACAAGATAGCAGAGCTTGCCTGGGAGCTCGCCTAAGAGCTCGTCCCGTAGCCTGCTAGATCCCGATGGTTGCGCTCTTTTTCCCTCCGTCCGGTTTATCCACAAGGGTAGTTTACGGTGAGGTTTTTAATAAGGCCCATCTAGTCTAAGGCATAGTAGTAGGACGAGGCACGGTATAAGGAGCAATGTGAGGGATTAAGACGAAGGTGTGGAACCTTCATCAACACCGGAAGCCAAATAGGCTCGTAAGGTGCCACCTCACTCTCGCACACCTATAAATAAGACCTCTCTTGTAACTATTACACAATTCGAATCATAATACATAAGACTTTTTCTCTCTAAAATTCTCCACTCTCTCTCTCTCTCTCTATACATCCAAGAACAAATTCTTGGATTATTGTTTGGTAGAATTACATGTTATATTAGCCACATAAACAAACACCGTTAATAAATTCTATCAACAAATCCAAGTAGAACTTGACTCTCTGACAAAGTGACGGGTATTTGGTCCGGTAGTGCTAGCCCGACCAAGTGTAAAGTCTGTAGGACATAAATGGGTTTTTGTTATAAAGCGTAATGATAAATATATGGTCCTGATATATAAAACTTACCTTTTAGCGCAAGGTTTCTCATAATGCCCTGAATTTGACTTTAAGGAGGCATACTCTCTTGTTATGGACATTATAACGTTATGCTATTTAATTAGCTTAGTAGCATCCGAAGTATTGAAAATGTAGTTTATAAATATGGTTATTGTATCTCAATGGGGATCTTGATTCAGAGATATATATATGAAAGTGTCTGATGACTTTCCATTATGCAAGTCAAGAAACTTTGAATCACATAGTACATTTGCAATTATATTGAAATGCTCACTCCATATATTGAAACAATCTGGATAGATGTGGTACACCTATCTAAGTGATTACTTGATTGAGAAAGGTTACAACTTACAAAAATAAAGAACAATGCCCCTGCGTATTTATAAAGAAAAATAAGTTTTGGAGGAATTCCCGGTTCGAATTAGCCACATAATTAATCAAAGTTAGTAAATTCTTCCAACAAAGATGTAATACACCTTAAAAATATACACAACATAATTCTCTATGCTCTTCTGGAAAATCATCAAACATTCCAATAGTTTATAGTGCGTAGTTGAGGTGAATACTCTAGTAGTATTCATCCATGAGTGAAGGTTGTAGATTAGTTGTACGAGATCTACGATTACCATTCCGCCGCGTAATCAAAAGGTATTTTTTTTATTAATGTATAATTATTTAGATTAGTTCTATGAATATTTCTAACAGAATGAAAAATCAAATTCTATAAATTGAGTTTCAGTAAAAGTTTTAAATTGCAAAAAAAAAAAAAAAAAAACCTCAAAATTTGTTTTAACAAATAAAGTAAAAATGTCGAGTTGACCGGTCCAACCCGCTTTTGCAGCTTTTGACCACCTTTTGAGCGCTTCAGGAAAATAGTGGTTGATTGTCTAATTCTATTGCAACACACTAGTGTACGTAATCGTTGTTGTGTTAAGGCAAGTGCCCAGGTTAAATATCGAACCAAGGGAAATAAATGCTAATCCAATCTAATTCCTAGAAATATGTTTCTCAAAATAAAAGAAAGAAAAGACAAGTTCGATTCTTATTTTTTAAGCAATCAATTGATAAAATGAAAATAAGAGTTAACTGATATAACTTCCGTAGAAGTGCAAGGGAGTGGGTGTATGCTATAGGTAATCTCCATTATGCATCGATTCAAGCATTAATCCATCCTATAGCTATCATGAATCTCATCAAATGATTAAACTAGGTAATTAACACCTTATTAAGCATTAAATTCTCATTTGAATGTCTAATACTCATATTGGTTTGTTCTATGCTTCTAGCAATTCTCAATGTCTAAGAAACCAAAACACAAACACTTGGTGTGCACTACAATCAATTAAGAACAAAATTGTATCGACTCAATTCTCATATGTTGCCAGCTCAATCAAAGAACTAAATCTCAAATAGCAAACAACCAAGGTTCAAGAGATCATCCAATTAGAGAGTTTAATCATCTAAATCAACACAATCAAAATATAACATGAATCACTACAAAAATCAATACATAACTTCAATCACCCAAAGCATATGAGTGATTAGCCCACGGATAATTGCATGAAAAATATCACAAATATCTTGAAATCAATCAACATACAATGAATTGAAAGAAAATTAGAAAGATCTTACCAATTGGAGAGAAATTGCAATAATTGGAAAAACTTCACCCAACAAGCTTTAATGAAATCTTCAACAAATCTTAAAATTGAACCATAGAAATGTAGAGAATCTAATGGAGATATATTGCAATTGATTAAAAATATAATGGATAATCTAAGAGTAATTCGAAGAAATGAAGAACAATCTAGAAATATAATTTTTGTAACTTCTCTAATCTAATCCTAATATAATCTATCTAAAAGTCTGATGAAGTAATCCTAATTATATGACTAAAAGGGGTATTTATATGTGCCATGCATGAATTTTACAAATCGATCCCCAAAAATAGCAAAAATTACATTTTTTGCCCAGATTAATAAATACACATCCCAGAACACACCATTGATTTTTTCACACCCACTCGAACAGAGTCATTTCCGCTCAACCAGAGCTTCCAGTGCTTGACCAGGCTGGTCGAGCGAGATAAAATTTGACTTACAGAATGATTTCCGCTCGAGTAAGGCCTTTGCGCCCGACCAAACTTATTTTCTTCATATCTTGAGCTCTAAAACTCCGGTTGGCTCGATTCTTTTTGTGTTGCGATCCTATTTTCAAGCTCTTTAACATGGTACATAAATTTCACCATTTGCATTGATCGAAGGAATTTGAAATTTACCAAACTTGCTCATTTTTTCATATTTTTGTCTTATTTTTTCTACAAATGCACAACTCTTTGCAAATTATGTCAATAATCAAATATATAGCAATTAGTATCATAAATGCAATCAAAATAACCAAAAATCATATCAAAATGAGCATGATTTTGATGCAAATATTACCCTAATCAGTGGTCTAATGCTTTCAAACCGTTCGGTATATTGTTCGAGTAGTTGTCGGATCGATTCGACCAACCGATCCAATTCGCTTTTTAAAACATAACTTTAATACTGTGCAAATTAGTATGAAATATCCACACAAAAAAGTGTGCAAGTTCTCCTCGCACGAATGGAATATTAAGTAAGATGACTTTAGCATAAGCAAGATTGCCCATATTAATCTCAAGAGTTTTCATCAAATAAATAAATTTCATTATCCTGAGAAGTTACTATATTTATACTAAAAGAATCACCTTTCATTGAATAGTATCAGAATAATTTTTCAGTAATAATAAGAATGACTTTTTAAAATTACATTTGAATTATACGATGCATCTGGTGCATATAAGAGTAAACTAACTTAAGTAAGTTTGATGTGCACCTGGTGAACTGTCACGCCCCGTAAATTCAGTTTGAAGAAGAAAAGGTTGTCTTAGGGTTGAGGCGTTACCAAATAAATATAACAAAATGTAATGTTGATTTTAGCAAGCGGAAGCAGCCAGTTTGCATATTAGTAACCCCAAAACAACAAGACTAAGAAACTTCGCTCCCAAATCTTAATTATACATATAAAGCGAACAACAAGCAAAATAAGTCACGGTCTTGCCCGCAGGTCGTCATCTATGTACACCGCAACTCAAAAAGCCTGCAGGAGCGCCACAGCTACTCCAACTCGAACACCACGTCACATATCATTAGGATTACCTACAATGCATAAACTAAATGAGATTTATAAATCTCAGTAAGCAGAAATTATGCATGATGTGAAGTTTCACTCAAAATCCTTCCCATGCATAATGCACTCTCATTTGAAAACGTCAATTTATTTCTGAAATACTTCTTAAGGCCCTTGGCACACTGTTAGACAAACATGCCTTGAACATATGATATAAAAATACAACTCATGTTCTCATATTACGGATCATTATCCGACTTGACAAATAGTACGGGTCATTACCGGGCTTGCACATAGTACGGGACATTACCCGGCTTGCATATAGTACGGGCCATTACCCGGCTTGCATAT
>JAPKLY010002260.1:0-27222 GCA_026898435.1 Prunella vulgaris | reverse complement strand
GACTAATATGGACTCAGGATGAAGGAATCTCAGAGAGATTGTGAATGATTGTAGGGGGAACATTCAGTATGAAAAGGATGATCAGTATAGACTGACTAAGATTCAGGACTCTGAATTCAGGGCTTGTCATCCTGATAGGTCACATGTGGTATCAGTCAGAATACAAATCTGACTGACTGTTATGTTTCCTGATTAATGTCTAGTCATCTGATCTTGCGTGCATCATCCTTGATACTGTTAGCTGTTTTGTCAAATCAATTTAATTTGTCATTTAATCCCATCCGTTCATTTAATATTCAGTTATTATTTAATGCAATTTATTTGAATTAAATACGGACATGCTCTGACGTGCATTTAATGCACAGTGGGAGGGAACAATTTTCAATAAAGTTTTGACCCATTACTTTTCAAAATCCGAAGAGTCTCCATGCATCTTGTGCTTTAATCATAACCATTGAATCTCATAAGTCACTATTTTCTGAGCCATCCGATTAAAACTGAATTTTAGTATAAATAAGGGAAGTTTGTGCTATTGCGACCTTTATGCACCTAAATCTTTTCTTGATATATTTCAATCTGTGAACCCATCTTCTTCATTCTTCATATTATTTCCATGGCTTCTCCTTCGGTGGATTCATTTTTCGGGAACCTATTTCACCTAAGAAATGAAATACACTGGGAACCATTTGGAGATTTTACCTCTAATCATCCTGACATATTACCTGTAAAGGAGCTTTTCGAAAATGCAGGTCTTCTGCGTTTTATCATTTCCAGACCCCAGAGACTCCATCCCAGACTTGTTGCTGCTTTTTATATCAAAATGGCGCAGAACAAGGACTCCCAGGAGTGGGAAACATGCATTCCCCTAACTTCATGTGTGAAGGGGAAAGATGGTGAGGAAGAGATGACCAGGAGGTGGGTCACTCTCAACCTTAGGCGGAAGATTAGAGAGGTTCTTAATCTTCCTCATTCTGGACGAAGCCCTGTTGATTATGGGTATGGGACTGAGAAGGATTATCTCCAGTCCCTCTGCGATGGTGATGTGGTCCTGAGGTCGGGCCTGAACAAGTCGGTTCTAAGAACAGAGAATCGCCACTTGTTAGACCTGACAAGTCAGAGAGTTATGGGGATTGCTGGAGGACTAGAGCAGATCTCGCGGTCGAAATTATATACGATGATGGGAATCTCTGACGCCTCAGTGCATAACTTTAACTGGGAGGATTACTTCCTCCAATTGCTGGTAGCTGAGACCAACAAAATCAAATACTCGCCGGAGGGTCAGAAGACACTTGAGGCCAAGATGCACTTTGGCACCAAGATTTCTCTGATTTTGGAGACCCTGGATCTCGGTGATGTGGATCAGGCCCAATCACTCAAGATTCCAGCGAAGATTGATCTATTCAGAGCCTATTCCGGTGATGCTGGCACCAAGAAACGATCAAGGACTCAGAAGAAGAAGGCTCAGGCAAGCACGACTGGAGGAGTCAAGGCTCAGGCGAGCAAATCTTCTGGGATCCTTATTACGAAGCCAGCGGAGGACAAACCCAAGCCCTCCGGACCCAAGCAACAGAAACTGAAATTCTTATATCCGGGGTCAGGAGAGTGAGAGAAAAAGCTTGTGGAAGAGAAGGCTGCTGAAAAAATGATTCAGCACGCACATCCGGATAGGGAATCGGCTCAGGCTGCACTTGAAATCACCCCTATCTCTGCCATTCCGGATGTTGCACCCACTGATCCTAAACATTGCAACAACTTATCAGAGTTTGGAGGCCCCCTCGGGTGAGGAACAGGGGGAACCTGTTTTGGAGGAAGGAGTTCAGAAGGAGGTTTCTGAAGGGGTTTAGGCTGAAGCTCCGTGGCCATTCCCTGTGCCTGACGAGAACACATTGTCAGACTTTGAGATAGTGGCAAGGGGAACGGCTGCTGAGATGGTGGAGAGGAGGTTTCCTGACCTCTCAGATGCTCAGAAGGAAGCAGTTTTGCAGCTTCGCACCTTTGCTATGATCCGGAATGCCACCTGGCCTGAACTCAGTCAGCTCGGGGAGTCGAGAGGATGGGACAATTTTGCTGAATCAGAGGCTGCCCTCTTTGATCATTTTGATGTTAACTCTCTACATCACCTGATCAAGATGGTAGACTTTATCAGAACTGTCCGACGCATTTATCCTGAGCCCGAGCCTCAGAGAGTTGAGAAGGAGAAGGAGGTGGAGAAGGAAGCTGAGAAGGAGGTGACTGAGATTGTTGATGATGCTCAGCAAGGTGGCACTGAAGGGGTCAGTGCACCGGCCGATGAAGCAATTTTGGGACCCGGGATTACGGAGGCTTCAGGAGAGGGTCCACCAAGTCTGGTCTGAGTCAGAGGAAAATGGATCACTCCCGAATCGCTTTATGTTCAGAACTCCTCACGAGCCCTTGCCAATCTTCACAGAAGGGTAATCCTCGTCGAGAGAAAAACTAGTCGGGTTGGTTCAAATTCTAAAGTGCTGAATAAGAAGATGAATAGGCAGGATCGTGACCTGAATGATATGGGAACTGACATGCATGCAGCCATTGATCTTCTTGGAGAAGTCAGAACTCAACACTCAGTAGATCTCACTGTTATCTCTGAGCAAGCAAAAGGGGCCATTCAAACCTGCAATCAAATGGTCTCTGATGCGCAAACTCAGCAGGAGAACAAGCTTGACACTTTTCTTGATCAACAACTGCCTGAAAGAATTGATCAACTGGTTGATGAAAAGTTGGCCAGGCTGAAGGCTGAACTGAAGGATGAGCTGCTGAGTGAGATGTCTACACAGGAGAAGCTGGAAATTGCTTCTGCCCTAGACAATAGAATGACAAACTTCGAAGGTCGACTGAAGGCTGCACACAATTCAGCCATTGATAAGCTCAGTGTTGGCCTAAGAGGGATGGCAGGGCAGATTGGGCAGCTGCAGGCCAAGCAGACTGAGATGGACAGTCAGTTCACTTTGTTGGCGGAGTCAGTAAACGAAGTTGTCAAGCGAATTAATGACGATGATGCTAAAAAGGGGAAAGAAGGGAAGCAAATTGCTACTACTGGTAAAGCCAAGAAGAAGAACTTCCCCCCTGAACTGAAAGCGGCGGATAGAAAAAGGACAAGGTCTGTTGCCACCATCGAAGCTGCTGAAGGTTCAGATCCGAAGAGATTGAGGCCCTCTGAGGATCCCGCTCTGGAACCTTTGTATAAGGAGATGGAGGAACAGATGAATCCGGGGTTGATCACTCAGGAAAAGATGGTGATGACTGAAGTGGAGAAAATAGCGAAGATGAAGGAGATTTCGCTGCTCAGTCAGATCCAACGGCTAAAAGAGTCCAATGAGTACCTGACTTCGCAAGTTCAGAAGAAGAAAATTGTGCCTTCTGGATCTCGAACGAAGACTCAGAGGAATTTGGTGGTCAATCCAGATCAAGGTCCTCCTCCTCTTCAGTTCGTTGAGGATTTCATTCCTATAGAGATGTTGGAGGTATGGATTCCGATCTGGAATAGGTGGGCTTACCTTTTCTATGTGGTGGGGTTATGGGATGATCAAACTGAAGAAAAAGACGTCATACTCCATCACTGGATGGCACAGGAGCATCCAGATCTATGGGCTGAAATAATCAGACATGCTGACACAGAAGGTGTAGAGATTGCTCCTCCGGAATTCATTAAGTATCCTTCTCCACTCTTCAGGAACTCCAAGCAACTGGACCGAAAAGCGATATCAGAAGAAGTCGTCAGAGAAGCACGCGCTGCCAGGGCCATTGGTGATCGGAACAGGATGAAGCAGGTCCTGAACCGAGTCTTGGAGATGTATGAAATTCCTCTAATTGCTTGGAATAAGGATGAAGACTAGATCAGGAGCTAGTAGATTCAGGAATTGTAATAGCTTCAGGATACTTGTAATTCTCATATCAATCAAAGAAGTTATTTTGCTTTCCTAAGTACAACTTCTTGTTGACTCCTGAATTTACTTTTCTGAATCCTTATCAAGAACTGTACTAACCCATTCCTTGTTTTCATCTTATAGACTAAGTACCTAGTTTGTGAAGTGGTACTGAGTTGTTCTCACTGACTAAGTCAATTAATTGTGTAGATGAATAGGAATTTGCTTAAGGGTTTTGGCATCATTAAATAGGGGGAAATTGTTGGGACAATCTGAGTATTTTGATTAGATCCCAAAACCCCTGATGAATCTGCCTAAGTATAATTGTTCAGGATTAAATAGTTCAGGATAGTTAGGTTAGCAATTCAGTACAGGAGGAACGTGCTGAAGACTGAAGAATATTAGAGTCGACCCAATTTAATGAAGTCTGAAGTGTAATCCATCCTGAAGGAGTCAGTCAGTCTTGCTATAGATTGCCTGGTCTGAAGCTGAAGATCGAAGCCTGATGATCCGTCCTGAAGTCAATCCTGAAGTACCATTGGCTGATATTTCTACTGAGTACACTAAGCATACTCAGGACAGAACTTAGTTAGTGAAGAGTAAGTGTAACCTATCAGGCTGTGCTGAATGCACTTAAGACCTGACTTAGGCCTTGGTTCCGTTTATCTGAATCATGTAAGACCAAAGCACAAAGGTAACACATACTGGGCTGAATAATCTATCAGGCTGTGCTGAATGCACATAAGACCTGACTCGGGCATTAGTTCAGATCATCTGAACCATGTAAGTCCAAAGCAAAAAGGTTATTTATGCTATGGAACAAGAGACAAAGAAAATGTCAGTAAGACTCCAATTAAGACAAACATTCAGACTGAGTTATTAACAAGAGACTCAGAGTATTGAATGTACGAGGAAGGACAAATGTCTGAAAGTCAACTAGCCGTTAAAACGGAGAGCCAATGATCTTTCAACACGTATGTACGGAGTCTGCGTAGCATTTAATGCGGCATTTAATGCGTCTCAGAGTTGCAGGCGATGGGACAAACTTGCCAGAATAAGCATGGCGATTAGGTCAAACAGTACTTCTAGCCTGCAACCACCCTAAAATAGGAAAGATATAGTTAGATCTCCTCCAACGGATCTATTTTGAATTTTGCCTATAAATATGGAGAGCCTTGCACCCATTCAAGGCTAACGGGAAATTTCCAAGAGAAAACTCTCAAGAATCCAACCTCTCAAATCATACTATAAGCAACACTATGCAATTAAATTTCCCTAGTGTTGTAGTAGGATTCACTCTGTATTTGCTTAGATCGATAGCTCTAATATTTAGCATTATTTTGTATTGCTAGAGCTATCTTAGTTGGAAACCAGAATACCAAACCACTCAGGGTGTGAGATTGGTTGGTTAGAAGGACTGGGACTTGTAAAACGCCCAGGGGTCAGTTCCAAAGGGAGAAAGTTGGCTATTCGTGTCCCTTGGCACGTAAAAACCAAGTACCTATCCTCAGGGTTTTGAGGATAGCTTCCTGTTAAATCAGGTCGTGGACGTAGGAGTTGGTTATCTCCGAACCACGTTAAAAAGTCCCCTGTGTGCTGAATTACTTTTCTGATCAGTATCATAACTGTCATCTTAATAAACTAAACATTCTGCATTGTTTTTATCTTCAGGACTGAATCAATCATCCTGAATCTTAAGACTGTGCACTCAGCCTTAACCACCAGTTTACTAAGCAAGTTCAAAGAAAATGTTTTTCAGAAACTAAAACGAGTAGAACCTAAGGGCTCACTTTCCGCACGCACTCTAGCTCACTGAGATAGTAGTCCAACTGACCCGCTTCCTAGCAGTCAGTAGGTTTGTTATCTCTACTGAGCTTCCAAGCACTTTACTCACACTCAGTTTATCTGACTCATTACTGAATTGTCCTTGCTGCCCCTGTGGACCTTCAGCATACTGAGTAATTCAGGAAATTCTGACTGAGAGTGTTAGAGCATTTTTCTGAGTCTTTCAGAAAAATCTGACATCAGTGTATTCCCCCCCCCCATACACTGATTTACTCATTTCGGGACCAACAATCTTGATGAATACTTGGTTTTTGAGTTGAGAGTTTGTGATTTATTGGTTTTATGTGCTAGCAAATTTGTAATTTACCACTTTTCCAAACTTTATTAGGATTTACAATCCGAAAAAAGTTTGGGGGGTGTGTTCATGTTAAATTCCCTCAATTTGCTACCATATTTGATTCATGTTGTTGATATTCTTGTGATATTTTGAGTGTTAAGTGGAGTTGTGTAGGAAAAGTACAAGAAAAAGGGTGAAAAATAAAAAAATTTCGAAGTGGAAATTGAAGGCCCAGGTCGGCAGCACCCATAGCTGTGGTCGGCAGCTCACGCGCAACCACATCCCTGACTCGGCAGGTTTCGTGCGACCATCTTGGTCGGCATGCTTCAAGCTCGTGTGCGACAAGTTGCATATCGCACGACCAAGCTGCCGAGCAGCTTGGTCGGCAGCCTTAACACTTGTGGTCGACAGAGGGTCTGGTTGTCCGATTTTTGACAAATTTTGGTCATACTTTGACTACAATTTCCAAGGTAAGCCCACACACTCTCTACACTTTTGAATACACTCTTACACACATAAACACACACTTAATCACAAGAGTCTTGCATCTCTCTCTCTCAAAACTCACGAAAAAGAAAAGAAGGAAGAAGAAAAAAAAATTTCCTTCTCAAATCTTACACTTCCTCCCGTTAAATCCTTCTACAGGTACGTTTCTCTCACTCTCCTCTATCTATCTCTTGCATTTTTATAAGAATTCCATGGTTGCATTGTCAAGAATTTAAAATTGAATATCTAGGGTTCTTGAGCATGTAAATTGGGGCTTTTTTATTTTCTTGAATTTTTATTAAATTGATGATGCATTTATGCTACATTGTTGATGGGTAATCCATTGGGAGCCCAATTGCATGCCAATTTTGAGTATTATGAGCATAATTGAAGATTGAAAATTTGGCGTAGACATAGTGAAAAGATTTTGAGTATATTGTGCTTAAATTTGATTTCTATCATGATTTTGTGCATAATGCTATCATTTGTGAACTATATTGTTTCAAGAAAAGATTTAATTGCTTAATTCATGAAGAGACGATGCTTATAGGAGATTTATTGAGTATGACATTAGCATAAAAAGTGAAGATGCATGATTATTTCCTTAATCCTTTTATTCAGAACCTATCTTTTCAATCTTGGTCTTCTCTGTGCTTGAGGATTGATTAATTTATATTTCATCCTATGCTTTTGTTCACACGAGGAATTTTGTAGGATGAATAAGAAAGGAAAAGGAAAAGCTTCGAGTTCCTCCACTAATAAGAAGTGGAATGATTCCGCTTTGGAGGAAGCGTGTTTAAAAAGTTATGGACACAAGCCTTCTAATCATGAAATCTACTTCGGAGCTAAAGCAAACTAGTTCAAGGTCTTTGAGCATGTTTGGAATATCGAGTTCTACACGGGTAGATACTTCGACAAGACGGTTAGCACAACGTGTAATTTTGGTGATGATGTAGAAGCTTTGTTTGAAAGAATAGGTTGGAAAGGCTTTCTCACCATGCCTTGCTATGAGATTAATGAAGATTTATGTATTGAGTTTTTTAGCACATTAGGCATAACAGAGGTTGATGGAGTTCCAACCAAAGTTAAATTCCGAAACGATAACGTGGATTATGTCCTAACAACCGATCAAATCAACCAAATTTTTGGTTGTGAGGAGAATGTGCGAAGGCAGAATTTCTATGCTTGGGAGAGGTTCACCCGTGCTCAAGAGACTTGGGACTTGATTAGTAAATATGGAGGTAGATATATGGCTCAAAGCTCGAAGGCCTCTCACATTGCTAATCCTATCTTAGCATATGTGCACAAGATCATAGCAAACACTGCTTTTGCTAGAGTTGAGGGGAGCAAAGTTAGGAGTGAGGAATTGTTTATTCTTCACTCGATGTTGATATCCAAAAAGGCGGATTTTGGTGCCTATCTACTCAAAAATTTTAGCCAACAAATCACAAGGGCGAATTGTTCTTATGCAGGTATAATTACTTGTTAGGGTTATACTAGAAAGTATGCTTTTACTTTGTATAACTAAACTTAATATTTGAGCTTTATCTGAAATAAATCTTTTATCACTGTGCTTTAGATAAATATGAATGTTATTTATTTATTGCAATCCGTTCATATAATAGTACAAGTTACACTATTAATTCTCCTAAAGGGCCCTCAAGCAGCCCAATTAAGTGTCCAACAATTGACAAGGTGTTTAAAATAAAAGAAATAATTTTGGGGCCCAAATGATTCAGTTTTTCGAAAATTATATATATATTAATATATGAGAGATTTTATGGAAAATAGATATGTATCTTGAATACAAGAATATCTAATAAAATCAAGATCTCATGGAATTAAATATATATCCTTTTTTTCGAAAATTATATGATTGAGAATATCAAGAATTGAATATTTGATATTCAAGATTATCAAGATAAGAATATTTGATATTCATGATAATCAAGATTTGAAATATTAGATATTCAAGATATTCAAGATCTTGTATTCTCACTATAAATATGAGATGATACAAGACTTCATATTCATTCTTGTGAGAGGGTAATTTTCGAAAAATACCATTGAGTTAGGCAACAAAATATTTTCTTCCTTGTGTTGTGATTATTCGTGTGGCCTCCCACCGAGTGCACGAATATGGACAAGGGAATACTTGAGGAGGCTTTTGGGTTTATCAAGTTGAGGGTCTCAAGAAGGACGCTTTCAAGTTCATTGTTGACACTTCGGCTATAGAGGATCTCAAAGGACGCCTTTGATCTCAACCGCCTTGCGAAAGCAGCTCAACTAAATAACGCCTTTTGTCTCAGAAACTGCCTTTTCTCCAAGAGGTATAATTCACTGAATCCCTTAGTTCCGCATGTTTAGGGCTTTACATGATATTATATGTTCATATGTTTTGCATGCAAAGCCTGTTGTTGGGTATACAATTATATGATTTAATTATGTTTAAATCATGATATTAATTGTAGGCTTAAATTTGTATTTAGCGTAAATCCCGAATAGATCCACTTTTAATTCCCCAACAACTGGTATCAAATCTGGTTTCGGGCTCTATACGTTAAATTGTAATTTAAGTGTTTTCATATTAAATTTGAAAATTGGATAGTAGAATTGCTAGATCTTTTTTGCAGGTATCCAATTGTCATGGTATTTAATATTTTTTATGCATGCATGTACGATGATGCGGTTTTAAAATCCGATTCATTCGGATCGTTTTTCCGGTGAGAAAATCTACGGGTAGACTAGGATGTTTTTATGTAATAGACTAGTCTAGACGATAGGTTTATTTATAAATTGTAACCAATATCGAAGATGAAGAATGGAGATTTTAAGGCCCGGAGATAAAGTTGATAAAATTTTATTGCGGTCGAGTGGGAGCTTAATCGAGACGGACGATAAAGCTTGAAGACGAACGATGATTACGCTATCTCGTAGTCAAAACGAGAAATTAAACCATGACAATTGGATATAACTTACTTTATTTGTTTAATTTGTTTTGATGCATGCTTTATTTGTTTAATTTGTTTAAATATAATTCGGTATTTTATTCTAGATAATAAAATTGAATTATTTGACCTCCATGATTTATTTGTTTGTAACTTGCTTAAATGTGTTTGCATAAACGTCCACACTCATCGTGGCTTATGTGAACTGTTTTAAGATGTCGGCCGATTTATGCTATGTATTTCTTTTTTTTGAGATTTTATACAAAGCATAATCAAAATTTTGTGATAATCTTTGCGAATCGATGTATGTATTGATGCAATGTATGTTTTATTTCAGTTCAGCATGTCGTCTCCTTTTAATCCACTGTTTACGATACTTAAAGATAACAAATTGGAAGGTGAAAACTATGTTGATTGGAAACGTAACTTATTTATTGTCCTAACCGCATAACAACACAAATGGGTTCTTGACACCCCAAAGCCCCCTACGCCTATGGATGATGCGGATGTTGCCGAAAGGGAATATCATAGGGAGTGGATGAAATCCGATGAAATGGCTAGGTGTACCATTTTGGCTTCAATGTCAGATGTGTTGCAACACCAACACCAAGACATGGAATCCGCTTCTGATATGATGCTAAACCTTTGGGAAATGTTTGCTCATCAGAATCGTATGGCTAGGTAAATCACCATAGGAGATATGTTGTCGCTGAAAATGGTGGAGGGAATGCCCGTAAGGGATCACGTTCTCAAAATGATGGGCTACCTCAACAAGTTAGAGGTACTTGGAGTGGAATATGATGCGAAAACGCAAGTTGATTTCGTTCTCCATTCTCTACCGAAAAGCTTTGAGCAGTTCCAGTTGAACTATATGATGAATAATCAAGAGTTCACGTTGGCACAACTCTTGTAAGCTTTGGTATCGGCGGAGACACTTATGGGACACCAAACTCAAGTCTTGGTGGTAAGCGATCCGACTTCTTCCGCACCGAAAGGTGGGAAGAAGAAGAAGAAGACCAAAGGCCCGAACCAGGCTAAGGGTAAGGTGACTAATGAGGGAGGGGTCAAGAAAGCCACCAAAGGGAAGTGTTTCAACTACGGTGAGAAAGAACATTGGAGGACGGCCTGTCCCAAGCCAAAGAAGGCCAAAAAGAAAGGTAATTTTCATGCACTTGTTGTTGAAACTTGTTTAGCAGCGTATGCTTCCCATTCGTGGGTAGTGGATACGGGAGCCACTTATCTTGTATGATTCACTTTACAGGGGTTCCGGAAAACCCGACAACTTAGTGCGAATGAGATCCTCATCACATTGGGCGATGCTACGAGGGTAGCGGCTGTCGCAGTGGGAGACGTGCACCTATTTTTTGAAAATAGAATTTTAGTATTAAAGGATGTTCTTTATGTTCCCAGTTTTAGGAAGAATTTAATTTCGGTTTCTAAATTGTACGTTGATGGATACTCAGTTTCTTTTAATAATATGGTTGTTATTTTTTGAAACGATGAGTTCATCTGTTCACGAATATTGGTGAATAATCTTTATACTATTAAAAGTGCACACCACACACAAAATGCTTCTTATAACACATTGACTGTTTCTAAGAAAAGAAAATTTTCTTCAACCGTGAACGAAACACTTCTATGGCATCTAAGACTTGGTCATATTAATCTAAAAAGAATTCCAAGGTTGGTGGCGGACGGCTCGTTTGAGTCTCTCCATGTTGAGCTGTTTCCAACATGTGAATCTTGTTTAGAGGGGAAAATGACCAAGAGGGCCTTCGAGGCCAAGGGGAATAGAGCTAGTGAAGTATTAGAAATCGTTCACACTGACGTATGTGGGCCAATGTCGGTTCAAGCTAGAGGAGGTTTTAAGTATTTTGTAACTTTTACGGATGATTACTCAATATATGGGTACGTTTACCTTATGCGGCACAAATCGGAAACCTTTGATAAATTCTAAGAGTTCAAAGCCGAGGCTGAGAAACATAGGGGAAAGAGTATTAATTTCCTACGATCGGATCGTAGGGGCGAATACCTCAACAATGAATTTTTGATCTACTTGTCAAGTGAAGGGATTGTATCCCAATTGGCCGCACCCTGTACCCCTCAACAAAATGGGGTTGCGGAACGAAGAAATAGAACTCTTTTAGAAATGATCAGATCCATGATGACTTATTCGGAGTTACCCAAGTCGTTTTGGGGCTATGCTTAGGAAACAGCGGCTCACATTCTAAACTTGGTGCCATCCAAATCGGTTCCAAAAACTCCCACAGAATTGTGGACCGGGCGTAAGCCCAGTTTGAGACACATAAGGATTTGGGGGTGTCCGGCATATGTGTTGGACAAGGAAGCCAGAAAATTGGATCCACGTTCGGAATTGAGGTTATTTGTAGGATACCCTAGAGGAACGAAAGGGGGTATGTTCTATAGTCCCAAGGACCAAGGAATCGTAATTAGTACGCATTCTAAGTTCTTGGAAGAAGACTATGTGAACAATAGAAAACCCAAAAGTGAGATTACCTTAGATGAAATAAAAGGGACTAATCCTATACCAAGGGTACAAGTTGATGTACCACGCGACACACCAACATAACCGGAGCCTCACCGTAGTGGGAGGGTTGTGAGACAACCCGAGAGATTCATGTTCATGGGAGAGTCTTCTGACTTGGTCCCCGGGGAGGATGAATTAGACCCATGGACATACGACGAAGCACTCCAAGACAAGGATGCGGATTCTTGGCAAACCGCAATGGAAGCCGAAATGGGTTCTATGGATAAAAATGAGGTGTGGGAGTTTGTTGAGCCACCCAATAGGGTAAAACCCATTGGATGTAAGTGGGTCTACAAGAGAAAAATAGGATTGGACGGGAAGGTTGAGACCTTCAAAGCTAGACTTGTGGCCAAAGGATATACTCAGAAAAAAGGGATCGATTATGAGGAAACCTTTTCGCCGGTAACCGTGCTTAAGTCTATCCGTATTCTCTTGGTGATAGCTGCACATCTTGATTTTGAGATCTGGCAAATGGATGTCAAGACAGCTTTCCTAAATGGAAGTCTTGAAGAAGAAATCTATATGCGCTAACCTTAAGGCTTTATTGAAAAAGGTCATGAGCACCTTGTATGCAAGCTTAAAAGGTCTATCTACGGACTTAAGCAAGCATCGCAATCTTGGAATCAATGTTTTGATCAAGTAATAAAATCTTACGGTTTTGATCAAAATGAATTTGAGAGTTGTGTGTACAAAGAGTGTGTCGGAACTGCCGTGGTATTCTTTATACTATACGTAGACGACATTTTGCTCATTGGAAATAATGTGGCGGTGTTGTCAGACGTAAGGGTATGCTTGTCAAATCAGTTTGATATGAAGGACTTAGGGGAAGCTGGTCATATCTTAGGGATCAAGATTACTCGAGATCGCGAGAAAAGAATGATCGGCTTATCGCAAGCTTCATACATAGATACTGTTTTGAAACTGTTTAGCATGCAGAATTCCAAGAAAGGTTTTGTACCTTTTAGACATGGAATTCATCTATCGAAAGAGATGTGTCCGAAGACACAAGAAGAGATAGATTGCATGAAAGGCATCCGATATGCTTCGGCAGTTGGAAGCCTCATGTATGCTATGCTATGTACGAGACCGGATATCTGCTTTGTCGTAGGCATGGTAGCACGATATCAAAGTAACCCCGGGAAAGTGCGTTGGACGACTGTTAAAAACATTCTTAAATATCTCAAGCGAACTCGAGATAGAATGTTGGTTTAATCAGTCAGATAGTCTAATCCCCGCTAGTTATTCAGACTCGAATTTCCAATCAGATATAAATTCCACATAGATCTACCTCGGGTAATGTGTTTTGTTTGGGGAAGGAGCCATGATATGGTGAAGTGTGTATCATTGATTCTACCATGGAAGCCGAATAAGTAACTGCTTATTGAACAGTGAAGGAATCGGTTTGGCTCAAGATCTTCTAAGTGGACTTGGATAAAATTCCGAATTTGTCTAGCATTATAATGCTAGGGCAGTTACAAATTCAAGGGAACCGAGAGTCCACAAGGCCAACAAACACATTTAAGGATATACAATCTTAGACGAGAAATCGTTAAGAGATGAGATGAAGATATGACAAAGATATCAACGGAAGACGACCTAGTTAATCCTCTCACAAAGTGTCTGCCTCTATGTACATTCGAGAGACATGTGGGAGGAATGTGAGTCAAGTGTGTTGCCAATCTGCTTTGAGTATAAGTGGGAGAAATTATTAGGAGATGTGTAGTACATAGATATGTTGTAGTATACTTAAAAGCAGACTTTGAGTATAAGTGGGAGATTGTTACGGTTATACTAGAAAGTATGCTTTTACTTTGTATAACTAAACTGAATCTTTGAGCTTTATCTGAAATAAATCTTTTATCACTGTGCTTTAAATAAATATGAATGTTATTTATTTATTGCAATCCGTTCATATAATAGTACAAGTTACACTATAGATAAATGTGGTGATCCCCGGATAACTCACAGCAAGATCACATTATCAGTTTCTTGTAACAAGTACTAAATTTACAACCTAGATGGGATTTGAACACCCCATTGGTGAACGGTTGATGTGTAGGTCCCAGATTGACTTATCTTAACCAAGGGATTGCACTAGTGCATGATGATGCATTGAAGAGGACCTACAGAGAGGTAATTCTTCCGTACTGATTTATGGGATAAAGAATTAGACCTCAGTGGTCGTTTATTTCTAAACCTCTATCCCTTAAATAGGACTGTGTGTGATCCGTGCGTGGCACTTTAATTTGTTATGGGTAGAGAGTCAATAAGACTCAGTACTTTGAATCTTGGGTGACGCCATTGAGAACATGACAGTTGCTAAGAATTAATACAGAGGAACTTGTTCTTGGAGAGTCTTGCATGATTAGTCCCCTTGGTGGGCTCTAAACGTTAGTCATACTAAATCTTACAAGTGGAATTTATTTCCGGTATGATGATAAAGAAGAGTTGTCCTTACTCTAAGGATAAGATGTTAAATTAATTAAAGCGTTCAATGGCTTGATTAATTAACGGACAAGAGAATCTTAAACACGGGAAATAATGACCGGGAGCCATATGATTGTAATATGGGTTAAGATGGATAGTGTAACATTAATCCTATAGAGGGGTGAGATTAATGTTAATGGGTTGAATGACATTGGGAGTGAGATTAATGTTAATGGGTTGAATGACATTGGGCTCAATGTTAGAATTCAAGGCCCGTTGGGAGGTCCAATCTTAATTCTCCTAAAGGCCCCTCAAGTAGCCCAATTAAATGTCCAACAATAGACAAGGTGTTTAAAATAAAATAAATAATTTTGGGGCCCAAATGATTGAGTTTTTCGAAAATTATATATATATTAATATATGAGATATTTTATGGAAAATGGATATGTATTGTTTAGCCAAAAGGTGTCTACGTGCAAGTGTACACGGTCGTTATTGCAATGGCAAGCTTAACCAAGTTTATTTTATATCGAACCCAAAGGAGACGGGGATTTGTAAGGTAAGACTATTGTTCTTGATTCAAAAACACAAAGCAAATAAAGGGGATTTGGTATCTATGTCTACTAGTGCGTCAAACTTGTAAACTACCTATCACCTTGGTTGCAAAGTGAGCAAGTGTGAGAGTTATGTGCTAGTGTACTATCCTATGTTTCATATGGTGAGGTATCACTTTGTCATGCCATGGAATTCTGTACAATCAATTGGTAAGCCACTCTAACATGCAAGAGGTCTCCCTAATAACACATTAAAGCCTCTAATTGTTCTTCCTATTCACTAAATATAGCTCACTATCTTAGGAATTTAATCAAACACTTGGCATGCAATTGGCCTAGTACAAGAAGATTTAGGAAAAAGGTCAATTCTCATTGAGACTATCTCCTAATGGCCCTTATGATCAACTACACATGCAAGGCATTCATACAATCCATCAATGTAGATAATTGATCATACAACAATTCATAGCAATCAAAAGATCAACATAATCACCATAATACTCCATAGGAGTCATACACCAACACACAAAGGGATTAGCCCACGGCTAATTTAGTATACATAAAAGAAATAGAAGCAATAGAAATCATCATTATGCAGGAATTATACAAATTATTCAAGAATTTACCTATTACAATTTGAATTGAAAAGATACAAGATTACTTCTAGAAGCTAGAAAATGATCAGACAATAGAAATTGAAAATTAATCGGTTGAAATGTAGCTTGAGCTATGCTAAGAATGCAGGAGAAAACTGATCGTCGATCCGAACGGTAGATCACAAGTAATCATCGAAATCATAAATGAAAATCTAAGAACACCACTTGGAAACTACCTCAAACTTCTCCTAATCTAGTGAGAGAATATGAATCTAAGAAAATGATAAAAGTCTTTTAGAAAATCTGAGATGGAAGTATATATAGTGCCCTTGGATCATTGACTAAGATGCCCTTCATTAAAATGCGTGAAAATACGAAAATAGCCCTGAAAATCCAAGAAAACTGAGCTGTTGTCGCCCAAAAACTGTGCAGCTGTCGACCACTCTGGCGACAGCTTGGTCGACAGAAAGCCCTCTTGTCGTCCTAGAGCTGAGCAACTGTCGACCAGGCTTGGTCAACATGCTCACTCGACAAACGCCTGTCGTTCCAGAAATATTGGTCGCGCGAGGCCTGTCTTCCGAGGAACGAGTCCGTGTCGCCCGAGGCCTTAGTCTGTGTCGATGCGTGACTTCCTTGTTTTTGTCATATCTTGAGCTCTAGAGCTCCGATTGACTCGAATCTTCTTTCGTTGCGACCCTCTCTTCAAGCTCTTCAATATAGGATAGCAATTTCTCCATTTTGCTCAACTCCAGAATTTGGAGTTTTTTCGATCTTGTTCGTTTCTTCCTCATTTTGCTTGTTTTCACCTACAATTACAACTTCCTAGTAAAAAAGGGTTAAATACACAAAGTATCACATAATAGGGTCAAATGTGAACATAATATCACCAAAAGCATATAGAAATGAGTGCTAAAACTTGCAATTATGACCCTAATCACACCCCCAAACTAGATTGTTGCTCGGCCTCGAGCAACGAAGCGATAAGATAGGGGAATAATTGTGTCGATGAAGCATCAAGCACAAGTCAAATGCCATATATACATTGCCTAATATCATGCAATCTATCAATGTAGTATTATCTCATCAACCATTTACATAACGTCAATGAACATAAGATCAAATCAATGAGTCAAAATCCTCACTAGATAGTGTATCACTCAAGCTCTCAAGTGTATGAGGTTCACTCAACATCACACATAGTACATCCACTGCCATAAGCTTGATAAAAGTCTCAAATTCTCCACCACTTGACAAGTAACTCATCATCAAATCAAAGAGGACTTTTAATTTGGTTGTAGTGTTGGCTCTTTGGTAAGGGTGGGGTATTTTTGGATAGAAGTGACTATCATACTAGTGGAGCAAGAGGTCAAGACTCTACTCTTACAAATATAGGTTGCAAGTGATCAAGTTGCAATACAACACTTTTCTTAACCCTTCTTCCTTTCAAATATTTTTCCACTTCCTTTCTTTTGCAATTTTGCATCACATCACCAACACATTAGGAACATAAGCTCTTCTTCACATCTTTTCATTCAACACAACTTCCACTTTTTTTATATCTTCATCTTTTGTTTCTTTCACTTTTCTTCACCATCTCATCCACCAAGCTTGCTTTCAAAACATGTAACCTTCATATCCTCATAAAAGCTCCACTAGTAATAGGGAAAATAAGGTTCAAAATGAAGGATAATCAAGCTACAATCATAGGTTGCCAAAGGAAAAGGCCAAAGACACAAAATGGCTAACTATGGAATCAATGTCATGATATGGATAATTTGGCTAAGTGACTCATATACAATCAAAGATGGCCTCAAATCATTTTTTGACAACTCATTATAAAATGTGATCTCAAACAGGACTCAAATCAAGTTCTAGAGTGGAAATGCACCATGTGGATCTCACATCAAAGAAATGTCATCCGTTTAAAATTGAAACGGGCAAAATAGGCTCAAACCTCACGGGTCAAGGTGATCATGACTCATATCATATGAAACATGTACACATCAATCGTGTATCAAGCATCAAAGAATCAACTGCACTATAGACAAAAATGAATTAAGCAATATACACACTACACTTAACTATGCGCAATATACATCATCCACACAACAATAAGGATATCTCATGCCACACTACTCTAAACTAGCAACATAAGGCCAAAAATAAACAAGCAAAACAAAGGCTCATCACTACAATAGGCATCAAAACATAAAAAATACTCCCAAAAATCAATCTAAAAATAGCATTGTCATGAGAATGACGAAACGATCACACCCCCCAAACTTTCACCCCCCCAAACTTTTTTGGACCAAGGGTCTAAAAAGTTTGGCAAAGGAGTGAAGGCAAGAATCATGCAATGCACAATAAGGCTCAAAACATATAACCAATCTCAAATAAGATCCATAATCATCATCACATAAGCAAAGAAAAACATCATCAAATAAGCAATAAAATCCATCGATCAACATCCATCACAAGCATAATCCATCTAAAGACAACTACCTAAGAAAATAGCACAATCTTCACGCAATATCATTACAAACCAAATTAAAAACTAAAACTTTGGAATAGAAGCGAGGGATAAAGATAGGGTTAAGAATGAGTTACCCATCCTTATGAAGTTAGATCGAAATCATCACTTCACGAAGGAGGGTAATGCGGATGAGGAAAGTGGCTCTCTCCAATGTGCCACTGCATCATAGCTCGCTGGGCTTCCAAGATTTTTTCCATGTTGTTGGACATAGTGTTAACATTCTCATTGATGGAATCCACGGTAGTGTTGAGGCTGAGATAAGTATCAGTTATTCTTGTCATATCCGATCGAAGGAAGGAATAGTCGTTCCTAAGATCGTCCACATCCGTCCTCAATGATCGTACCTCGTGGCCCCACTCATCATAAGTCAATCCTTCAAACACATGTCCACCACCTTGATTATAATAATCCTCTTGCATTGGATCATGTCCTTCTTCTTGTGCTTCCCCTTGAGGATGAGAGCTCGATTCACCCCTAGTTCTTTTAGATGACCTCCTATTAAATTCTTCTTTCACTCTAAGATGCAGCGGAGAGTTAAGCTTCAAGTTTTCCTCCTTCGTTATCGTCAACAGATCATAGTCAAATAAAGGAAAGAGATCACTTGAATTGGTACATATGCAGAAAATGGTGTTCCCTCTCCTCTTATATATTTTTGACCTAACCATGTGTTCCAAATCAAGAGCCTCACCTTCACAAATCACTTTTCTTCTTGTTGGATTCAACTTTTGAACAATATGAGTCATTATACCGGCATAAGAGCAATGGGTCCTTGTGATTTGTTGGCTAAGATTTTTGAGGAGATAAGAACCAAAATCTGCCTTCTTGGATGTCAACATTGAGTGAAAAATGAACAATTCATCACTCCTAACTCGGCTCCCTTCAAATCTAGCAAAAGCCGTGTTTGCTAAGATCTTGTGCACATATGCTAAAATAGGGTTAGCGATGTTGGAGGACCTTGAACTTTGAGCAACATATTTACCTCCATTCTTACTTATCGAATCCCATGTCTCTTGAGCCCGAGTAAACATCTCCCAAGAGTAGAAATCCTGCCTTCTCACCTTCCCAACACAACCAAACATTTGATTGATTTGTTCAGTTGTTAGAGAATACTCCACAGCGTAATTCAGGAATTTAAATCTGGTCGGCACCCCATCAATCTCCCTTATGTCTAATGTGCTCAAGAACTCGATGCATAAATCGTCATTGATCTTGTTGTAAGGTATGGTGAGGAGGCCTTTCCATCCTATTCTGTCAAATAAAGTCTCTACATCATCACCGAAATGATATTCTCTGGGAACCCTCTAGTCATAATATCTACTCACGTAGTACTCTATATTCCACACATATCCAAAGACTTTAAAAGATTTCTCATTATCTTCCAAGTAGATTTCGTGATTAGATGGCTTATCTCCACACTTCTTAAAATAATCTTCCTCATATCGGGATCATTCCACTTCTTTATAGTGGAGGACCTCGAAGCTTTTTCTTTTCCTTCCTTACTCATCCTACAAAAAAAATTATCAATTTCCATTTATCAAGTAAAATTAGATTGAACATAAAGGGCTTAATTCTTATAATCAAGGAATTCATGCCTCAAATAGTCATGCAAATGTTAAATGCCAATGAAGCCTCAAGTAAGCAAAATCATAGGTGAATCAACATAATCAACTCAACCTAGCAACAATATACTTGATTAGGGTCATAATTGCATGTTTTTGCATCCATTTCTACATGGTTTTGATGTGCTTATGTTCATATTTGACCCTAATTTGGTATAAATTGTGCTATTAACCATTTCGTGGTAAGAAAATGTGTTTTGTAGTGAACATAAGCAAAATCGGCAAGAGATGAGCAAGTTCGTAAAAGTCCAAAAATTGTGAGTTGATCCAATGGAGGCAAATGATACACCATGTCGAATAGTTTGAAGAGAGGGTCGCAACATAAAAAGAATCGAGTCAATTGGAGCTCTAAAACTCAAGATATGATGAAAATGAGGAAGTCGAGGATCGATCGGACAAGTCGAGTCCGGGCTCGAGCGACCACAAGCCCAGACTCGTGTGACCACAAGCTCGCACTCGTGTGAGGTGGCTCTGGTTCGGGCGATGAAGGCTCACACGAGTGCTCACACGAGCCTGCACTCGTACAACGTGGCTCTGGTTTGAGCTAGATCGAGCCACACAAGTGCTCACACGAGCCAGACTCATGTGGTCGTGTACTTGTACTCGTGCGATGGTTCGGGTGATCCCAATTTCGAGGGCAGTTTCATATTTTCGCACGTTTAATTAAGGGCATTATGGACCAAGCATTGTTAGCACTATAAATACTTCAAGGATCAGATTCTCAAGCATAATCCAAGTCATATTAGTTCATAATCATAGTGAGATTCTTAGATTAGAGAGAGAGAGGTAGTTACTTGTGGGTTTCTTAAGATTTCTTCTCACAAATTCTTAGATAACTTTTGATCTACCGCTTTGATCTTTGATCCGTTAATTCATGCATTCTGGTCTCGTCTAAGGCTACATTCTCACCGATTGAATTTCAATTTCCATTGTCGGATTGCTAGATAGCATTTTAGAGGTAAATTGTATCTTTCCAATTCTTATTGTAATAGGTAATTCTCTTTACAATTCTTGCTTAACGATGATTGTTCTTAGCTTGATTGTTCTAATGTTTACTCAATTAGCCATGAGCTAATTCCTTAATGTGTTAGTGTATGATTCCTATGGAGTAGTGTAGTGATATGTTGATCTTTTGAATGCTTTCAGTTGTTGTATGATCAATTCTCTACATTGATGGATTGTATGAATGCTTGCATGTGTAGATGATAATTAGGGCCAATCGGGAGTTAGTCTCTTGCGAAAGTAGAGCTATTTTCCTAAACTTTCTTGTATTAAGCCCAATGCATACTAAGTGTTTGATAAATTCCTAAGATAGTGAGAATTATCTTTAGTGAATTAGATGAACAATTAGAGGCTTTGATATGTTATTAGGGAAACCTTTTGCATGTTGGAGTGGCTTGCCATTGATTGTACACAATCTCATTGCATGATAAAGTGATGCTTAACTACATGAAACATAGGATAGTACACTAGCACATATCTCTCACATTTGCTCACTTTGCAACCCAAGGTGATAGGTAGTTTACTTCTTTGACGCATTAGTAGACGATAGAAACCTTTCCCCTTTATTGCTTTGTTAGCTACCCAATTGAAACAACGAATTTTCCTTACAGTTCCCCGTCTCCTTTGGGTTCGATATATTTTAAAACTTGGTCAAGCTTACCACGCTCATAGCGAACACATACACTTGCGTGAGGACTTATTTACACTGAACAAGTTTTTGGCACCGTTGCCGGGGAGTCGGGTAGATTGTTTGGTTGTTTGTTGTTTCTTTTATTTTTGATTGGTTACTATTGTGAGAATTTGATACTTGGAAATTCTTGCAGGATTTTGTGAAAGAAAGATGGATAGATACAACTACTCTTCCTACCATCCACCAAATAATCAACCTTCTACATCATATTCTTACCATCCTTACACCTACCAAAATGAAAGAACTTACCAACCCCATCATACATCAATTAACTCCATGCCTTCTACATCCTACCATGAAGGAAATTCTACGTATATTGATGAAACACTCCATCTTATACTCGAAAAGCTGGACAACATAAGAAGTGAAGGATATAGGCATATAGAGGCAACAAATCAAAAGTTTGATGCAATTTATCGAGATCAAGGAGCTAGAATAAAAAGGTTAGAGGTGCAAGTGGAGGAAACATCAAGAAGATGTGGCCAAAGGGCTCGTGAATGCAAGTCCTATTTGATTGAAGCTCAATTGAGAGAAGGGTGTAGCGCTATTGAGTTAAGAAGTGGAAAGAGATATGAAGGACCTAGTGCTCCTATTTGTTGTGAGGGTGAAGAAAAGGGGGTAGAAAAGGAGAAGATTGATGATATGGATGAGGGAATTGATATGGAATACTCTATTCCAATAGGTGAAAAAGAAGAGGAAAGAAAGGTGGAGGAAGGGTTAGTAGAAGAAGAAGAAAAGGGTGGAAGTGAAAAAGAGGAAGCATATGTTCCTAAGTGGAAGAGAGTTAGAGAAGAGAAGGAAAAGAAGAATAAAGTGGAAGTTGATGAATGGGGGTGCCAAAGACGGTAGTGCCCATTCCATATCCCCAAAGGTTTGCCAAGAAGAAGCTTGATGACAAGTTCAACAAGTTCCTTGAGGTTTTCAAAAAGCTCTATATAAATATTCCTTTTTATGAAGCCTTGGAACAAATGCCAAGTTATGCAGAGTTTATGAAAGATCTCTTAGCCAAGAGAAGAAGAGTGGAAGGGGTGGAAACAGTAAAATTGACTAAAGAGAGTAGTGATGCTTTGACAAGAAAGCTACCTCAAAAAGAGAAAGATCCGGGATGCTTCACAATTATTTGTGACATGTGAAATGGAGTAGTACACAAAGCCTTATGTGACTTAGGAGCAAGTATTAATTTTATTCGACTCTCGATCTTCAAAAGCTTAAATCAAGGTCACTTGAAAGGAACATCCACTACTCTCCAATTGGCGGATGGCTCAACCACCATTCCTAATGGCTTTATAGAGGATGTACTTGTGAGAATTAAAGATTTAACATTTCCAGCGGACTTCTATGTTCTTGATATGGAAGAAGACAAAGATATTCCTCTTATTCTAGGAAGACCTTTCTTGGCTACCGCTCGAGTGGTTATTGATGTTTATAATGGAGAGTTAACTTTGAAGCTTGGAGGGGATGAACTTCACTTTTCTGTCCAAGATGCTATGAAGCATCCAAAGGAGAATTCCTCTTGCAACTCTATTGATGTTGTAGAGCTTTGTGTACAAGAAGCTTTTGAAAATGCTGAAATTCCTTTCTTTACTTCTAATTATGAGATTCCTAACTATAATAAAGTTAAAGAAGGTGATTGTTTTGTTGTTGATGATGTAGGTAATGAACATGAAAGAGCAATGAACACTCGAGAAAAGGAGATGCTCTTGGAAATCAAAGAGGGTTAAATAGCAAGCAAGGAAAAGGAAGAAGAAGCTAGGATTGCATTAAAGCCATTGCCCGATCACCTCAAGTACGCATATCTTGATGAAAACGAGAGGAATCCGGTAATCGTATCCTCTTCTCTTCAAGGTGATGAACTTGAAAAATTGCTTGTTATGCTTAGGAAACATAAATTGGCTATAGGCTGGACGATGGATGATCTTAAGGGTGTAAATCCTTCTTTATGCATGCACAGAATACGTCTAGAAGAAAATGCTAAGCCATTAGTTCAACCACAAAGAAGAGTGAATCCTATAATACAAGAAGTCATTAAGAAAGAAGTGTTAAAATTGCTTGGAGCGAATATGATCTTCCCAATTAGTGATGGCCCTTGGGTGTCACCCTTGCACGTAGTATCTAAGAAGGGCGGAATGACTATCATAAAAACTGAAAATAATGAAGTAATTGCTACAAGGGTGGCCGCGGGTTGGCGTGTTTGTGTTGATTATAGGTAATTGAACAAGGCTACTTATAAGGATCACTTTCCTTTGCCATTTACGGACCAAATGTTGGATAGATTATGTGGTTATCGATATTATTGCTTCCTCGATGGTTATTCCGGTTACAATCAAATCATGATTGCACAGGAAGACCAAGAGAAGACTACTTTCACATATACCTATGGAACGTATGCTTGGAGACGCATGCCTTTTGGGCTATGCAATGCTCCGGCTACATTTCAAAGGTTAATGATGTCGATATTCCATGGGTTAATTGAGCAAATTATGGAAGTGTTTATGGACGATTTCAGTGTTTTTGGAAATACTTATGACCTTTGTTTGTCCAATCTTGAGAAGGTGCTAATTAGATGTGAAGGGGCAAATTTGGTGCTCAATTGGGAGAAATGCCATTTTATGGTAAGTGAAGGTGTTGTTCTTGGACATCACATCTCCTCTAGTGGGCTACAAGTGGATCGTGCCAAGGTAGTAGCTATTGAAAAGTTGCCTCCACCTATAAATGAGAAGGGAGTAAGATCTTTCTTGGGACATGCCGGATTCTATAGGAGATTTATCAAAGATTTTTCTAAATTGTCAAAACCATTGTCTCGATTATTGGAGAAAGATGTTCCTTTTAAGTTTGATGATGTTTGCTTGCATTCTTTTAGGTTGTTGAAAGAAGCCTTGGTGAGTGCACCGGTCTTGATCACTCCAAATTGGGAAGAACCTTTTGTACTTATGTGTGATTCAAGCGACTATGCCATGGGAGTGGTGCTAGGGCAATTAAGAGAAAGAAGGTTTCATGCAATCTACTATGCTTCAAAGACCTTTTCAGCTACTCAATTAAATTACACCACTACCGAGAGGGAGCTTTTGGCCATTTTATATGCCGTGGAGAAGTTTCGTCCATATCTTGTGGGGACGAAAACCATTGTCTATACGGACTACTCGGCTATCAAGTTTTTGATGAAGAAGAAGGATTCTAAACCTAGGTTGATTAGGTAGGTGCTACTTCTACAAGAGTTCGATTTGGAGATTAGGGATAAGAAGGGAAGCGAAAATGTGATTGCCGACCATTTGTCAAGACTAGTGAGGGGAGATGAAGCTTTGGAAGAAAAAGAAGAGATACTTGAGAGTTTTCCCGATGAGCATATCTTTAGGATTGAAGAGGAGAGACTTTAGAAGATGGAGGATGAGGCTCCATGGTATGCCGACTTTGCTAACTTCTTAGCAAGTGGGGCAACTCCTTATGGAATGAATTCAAATGCAAGGAAACGGTTTTACAAAGAGGTACGTCGTTATATTTGGGATTATCCATATTTGTATCATCGATGTGCCGATTCCATGATTAGGAGATGTATTCCGGATGAAGAAATTGAAAGTGTGCTTACACATTGCCATTCTTTGCCTTGCGGAGGACATTTTGGGTCTATTAAGACGGCTCAAAAGGTATTTCAATGTGGTTTATATTGGCCTTCGGTTTTCAAGGATTGTCATATGTTTGTTGCTCGATGTGATCGATGCCAAAGAGTTGGGGGGTTGTCAAGACGAGATGAGATGCCCTTGAATATTTTTCAAGAGGTAGAGGTTTTTGATGTGTGGGGCATTGACTTTATGGGACCCTTCCCATCTTCTCATGGTTACTTGTATATTCTTTTGGCGGTGGATTATGTTTCGAAGTGGGTGGAAGCAATTCCCACAAAATTCAATGATGCAAGAGTGGTTATGGAGTTTTTAAGGAAGAATATTTTTGTTAGAGTTGGTGTGCCGAGGTCATTGATTAGTGATGGGGGTACTCACTTTGTGAATAGAGCGTTGGGGAATCTACTAGTAAAGTACGATGTGAAGCATAAGATTTCCACGGCCTATCACCCCCAAACTAATGGATTGGCGGAAGTGTCAAATCGCCAAATAAAGCTTATCCTAGAGAAAACCGTGAGCTCTAATAGGAAAGATTTGGCACTTAAGTTGGATGATGCATTGTGGGCTTATCGTACGGCTTTCAAGACTCCGTTGAACCTTTCTCCTTACCAACTTGTGTATGGTAAGCCTTGTGATTTGCCCGTTGAGCTTGAACACAAAGCTTATTGGGTCATTAAGAAGTTGAATTTTGATGAGAAGGCATGTGGGGACTGGGGAGAAAAGGCATCTTCAATTGTTGGAGTTAGATGAATTTAGAGATGAGGCGTACGAAAATGCTAAGATTTTCAAGGAAAAGACTAAGAAATGGCATGATGCAAATATAAAAGAAAAGTCATTCAAAGTGCTCGATCAAGTACTTTTGTTTAATTCAAGATTGAAGTTGTTTCCCGGAAAATTAAAGTCAAAATGGAGTGGGCCCTTAAAAATTTCAAATTGCTTTGCAAGTGGATGGTATGAATTGATGAATGATAAAGGGGAACTCTTCTATGCTAATGGTCATCGTTTGAAACTTTACCATAATTCTGTGCCACGAGAGGGAACAAACTATTTGAGGCTATGTGATGTTGAGCCACCATGATTTGAGCTTAAGAGTCGTCCGGCTAGGGGAAGTTAAATCCAAGCATTAGATGGGAGGCAACCCATCCTTGTGGTTTATTTTATAGCTTCTATTGTTGATATTGTAGTTAATTTTATTTTGTTTGTGTAGGTGCTTATCGTCCAAGGGAGTGCTTTCATAATATCATTGCTCCAAGGGTGAGGTATTGTTTCCTTTCTCCTTGTGAAATACTTGGCCTAACCAAGTTTGGGGGTGTTCTCTTGGTATTTATTTTTGTGATGGATTATTGATGAATTTGATCTTAAGATTTATGATGCTTTTATTGATTGTGCTTAATTCTTGTGCATTGCTTGATATTGTCTCCACTTCTTTGCCAAACTTCTTAGACCTATGGTCCAAAAAAGTTTGGGGGGTGTGATCGTTTTGCCATTCTCTTCGCAATGATATTATCATGATGATGTTTAGTGTTTCTATGATATTTTGGACCTTATGCTTATATGTGCCTTACTTTGCTTGTTATTTTTTGCCATATTTTTGTTTGCTTTGAGTAGTGAATGCATGAGATATGTTTATTGTTGTGTGGATGAGTTGAAAGTCTTGATTAGTGTAGTGGATTTATTGCTTGACTCTTGTTCTATCTTATATACTTTTGATTTCATGATTCTTGAGATTTCATTGATATGAGCATTTTTGATATGATATGAGACTTGATCAACCATGTCCCGTGAGTTCTGAGCTTTTGATGCCCGTTTCAATTTTGAACGGATGATATTTTTCTTGATGTGAGTTCCACGCATGTGCATTATACTCTAGAACTTGGCTTTAGTCTTATTTGAGGCTATATTAGATAATGATTTCACATGAGATGATATGAGGCATTTTCTTTGATCTATATTGCCCCACTTAGCCCTATGAGCCTACCATTGATATTGATATCCTTTGCTACCCATTTTGTGCTTATAATCCTTTCATTTGGCTAACCGCACTTTAAGCCATTTTCCTTCCTTTATGGAACTCTCTTGTCCTTATGATTAGTAGAGTGAAAAGAAGGAAGGAAGATTGGTGATATGATGAAGAAAATGGCGGCCAATGTGGAAAGAAATCCTATGCATGGATTGTTATGAAAAGAAGGTTCAAAAGG
>JAPKLY010002259.1:0-27227 GCA_026898435.1 Prunella vulgaris | reverse complement strand
GAAAACGAGCAAAACGAGGAAGAGACGAGCAAGTTCGTAAAAGTTCAGAAAATGTGAGTTGATCCAATGAAGACAAATGTGATACCATGTCGAAGAGTTCGAAGAGAGGGTCGTAATGAAAAAAGAATCGAGTCAATCGGAGCTCTAGAACTCAAGATATAAAGAAAACGAGAAGTCGAGGATCGATCGCACAAGTCGAAGCCGGGTTCTAGCGACCACAGGCCAGACTCGTGCGACTATGAGCCACGTTCGTGCGCCGAACTTCTGGTTCGGGCGACGACGAGTCGCACGTACTCTCACACGAGCTTGGTTCGTGCGGTCACCTGCTGGAGATCGTGCGATGGCTCGGTTGTTCCATTTTCAAAGGGCAGTTTCGTCTTTTCGCGCGTTTAATGAGGGGCATATTGGACCAAGCATTGTGGGCACTATAAATACTCTTAAGATCAGATTCTCAAGGGAGCCAAGTCATAATACAAGATACATTTCTTAGATTAGAGAGAGAGTGAGGTAGTTACTTGGAGGTTTCTTAATAGTTCTTCTCACAAATTCTTAGATAACTTTTGATCTACCATAGTGATCATCGATCCATTTATTCCTGCATGCTCGTCTGGTTGTAGGCTACATTCTCACCGATTGAATTTCAATTTCTTTTGTCTGATTTCAAGTTTGCATTTTAGAGGTAAATTGTATCTTACCAATTATCATTGTAATAGGTAAATTTCTTTACATTTCTTTCTTAATGATGAATGTTCCTAGCATAATTGTTTTTAAGTTTACTCAATTAGCCATGAGCTAATTTCTTTATGTGTTAGTGTATGATGCCTATGGAGTAGTGAAGTGATATGTTGATCTTTTGAATGATTTGAATTGTTGTATGATCAATTCTCTAATTGGAAGGTTTGTATGAATGCTTGCATGTGTAGATGATAATAGGGCATTAGGGAGTTAGTCTCTTGCGAAAGTAGAGCTTATTTCCTAAATTTTCTTGTATTAAGGCCAATGCATATCAAGTGTTTGATGAAATTCCTAAGATAGTGAGAATTATCTTTAGTGAATTAGATTAACAATTAGAGATTTTGAGATGTATTAGGGAAACCTTCTGCATGTTAGAGAGGCTTGTCCATTGATTATACACAATCTCATTGAATGATAAAGTGATACTTCACTCACGAAACATAGGATAGTACACTAGCACATTCCCTCATATTTGCTCACTTTGCGAACACAAGGTGATAGGTAGTTTGCTCTTTTGACAAATTAGTAGACGATAGATACCCTTGCCTTTTATTGCTTTGTTAGCTAGCCAATCGAAACAACAAATTATCATTCAAATCCTCGTCTCCTTTGGGTTCGATATATTAAAACTTTGTCAAGCTTACCACGCTAATCACGAACACGTACACTTGCGTGAGGACTCATTTACACCGAACAAGTTTTTTGGCACCGTTGCCGGGGAGACGACTTGTTTGATTGATTGTTTGTTGTTTCTTTTATTTTCATTTGGTTTCTATTGTGAGGGAATTTGATATTTGTTTTCTTGTAGGTATATGCACACAAGAAGTCAAGGGGGAGATTTATTACCCTTTGATTTGGATCTTGAAACTAGCCTACGAAGAAGAAGAAGAGAAGCTAGATTGAATCGAGAGAACATGGATAATCAAATGAATGAAGCTCGAGAGGAAATTAGAGAAGAGGAACCATTAAGAGGACAAGTGCATCAAGGTGAGGAGCATTTGGCTCAAAGGGAGGTTCCACAACCACAACCTATACCACGCCAATACCAACCTTATCCACCACAAAATCAACCATACTATCCACCTCAATATCCCAACTACCCAAACTATCCAAATTACCAAATGAACCCACCATACTATCCACCACCACCCCAAAACTATCCTTACTATCCATACCCACCATAACCTCAACACCAAAGACCACAAATCGTAAACCCACTGCAAAACAATGAACCATTACTCCGAGACTACTTTGAGCCAAGAGTTAATGAGCATTATGACGGTATTGAGAGACCACCTATAGATGCTGAGAAGTTTGAGAAATATACGAATCTATTGAAGTTGTTAAAGGAGTCGCCTTTCGAAGGATCAAGTGATCGTGAAGATCCTAATGCACATCTCAATAACTTCATGGAGTTATGTGACACGATCAAGTACAAAGGGATGTCGGATAATGAAAAGAAGCTCTGTTTCTTTAATTTCACCTTGACCGGGAGAGCTAAGACATGGATCCGATCTATGAATCCAAAAGCAGCCACATGGGAGGAGCTAAGTTCACAATTTCTCAAGAAATTTTACCCTCCATCAAAGATGCTAAAGGCGAGGGAAGAGATAAAGACTTTTTGACAAAAGGCGAGAGAAACAATATCAAGTGCTTGGGAGAGGTACCAAACCTTGTTGTTGGCTTGTCCTCAACATGGTTTGAAGGACGAAGACGTACTTTTGACATTCACAATTGGATTGCATGAAGGAGACAAGAATTACTTGAATTCTTGTGCCGGAGGCTCGGTTTGGACTAAGACCGTTCGTCAAGTGAACGAGATCATCGAGAATATAGCTGCAAATGATGTTTTTCAAAGAGATTCCAATAGTGGAACGGGTGATCGAGTTGCACTTCTCGAGGAAAGATTGACAAATGTGTGTAATTTGGTCTATGGAGGCCAAAACCAAAACTAAGCTCCAACTCCGATGCAAGTAAGTGTTGTAGAGAGTATTCCTCATCCTACTACCTCTACTCAAGAAGAAGTGAGTTATATGGATCGGCCTCAATACAACAATTCTTTCCAAAATAATCAAAGGTCATATGTTGCTCCACCTTTTCGACAACAAGGAGGTCTGTTTCCAAATCAAAGTAACCCTCCTTACAACCCGAATAGGAGGCATGAGAATTTTTCATATTCTAATCCTAAGGGTGCAATTCAATTGCCACCCGGGATTGATCCGGGGTCTAAGCCACCTAATAATGAAGGGAAAGGGAGCATGGAGGATACTTTGACATTGATCTTGAAGAAGTTGGACAGTTTTGAAGTGGAGTTTAGAAAGATGAATAGTGAAACAAACAAGAGAGTTGATGACTTGTATACTTCGCAAGGAAGTCAAATCAAGAGCTTGGAATATCAACTCGGGCAAATTGCTTCGTCTTTGAGTCCACAAATCAACAAGGGTAAGTTTCCTTCTACTACCGAAACTAATCCAAGAGAGCATATTAATGCTATTTCCACTTGCAATGAGTTGAAGTGTGAGGTGTTGAAAAGAAATGCTATGGAAAATTTTCATCTTGAATTGGTGGAGGAAGCAAAATATGATGAGGAGAAATATTTTTTTGTGAAAGGTGATGAAAAAGTAATGGGGGTAGTTGAAAGAATGGAGAAAAAAGATAGGAAAGTTGAAGGGGTAGAAAAATTAGGGGGTGAGGAAAGAAAGGTGGAAGAAGGGAAAGTGGGAAAAAGATGTGAAGGTGGAAATTTCGAAAAGAGTGAAAGATAAGCTCGATGATAGATTCAAGAAGTTCTTTGAGATTTTTACAAAGCTATATTCAAAGATGCCCTTTCTAGAAGCTATTGAGGAATTACCAAATTATACAAGGTTTTGGAGGGATGCTATGGCAAGGAAAATGAAATCCAATGAACCGGAAATGGTTAAGCTTACTCATAGGAGTAGTGAGTTGATACGAAAACATCTACCTAAAAAGCTTAGAGATCCGGGGAGTTTCATTTTGAGTTGCCACATTAAAGGAAGTAAAAAGATGAATGCCTTGTGTGATTTAGGTGCAAGTGTGAATATGATGCCACTTTCTATTGCTGAAAAGTTGGGCTTACATGAGTTGAGGCCAACAACGATTATTGTGCAATTGGCCGATGATTCTAAAGTGAAGCCTAGAGGGGTGATAGAAGATGTAGTTGTTCATGTGGGGCAGTTCATTTATCCCGTTGATTTTGTTGTACTTGATATCGATGAAGATGTTCGAAATCCTATCATCTTTGGGAGACCTTTTCTTGCTACATCGGACGCGTTGATTAATATCAAGCGAGGAGAGGTTACTCTTGGAATGAATGGTGAAAAAGCTACTTTTTCAATCCATGACAATTCTGAGAGTTCCCCAAAGAAGATTGAAGGAGAATTGAACAAAGTGATGAAAAGGCAAAAGACAACATTCTTGATCTTAAGAGTGAACCTTGTGTTGATGATCTTTTCGAAAAGAGAAAAAAGGTGAATGAAGATAAGGGGGTAACGCAAGTGGTGAAAAATGTGGTGAAGAAAGGATGTTTTTGGAGAAGGAAGTTGAGTGATGTAAGTCACTCAACCCTTATTGATTTTGATGTCACTTGAGCTTTATAGCGTCCGGCTAGGGGACGTTAAATCCAAGCGCTAGGTGGGAGGCAACCCACCCTTATATCCTTTTCGTATCCTTTATTGTTTGTGTTGATTAGTTTTGCTTTTTGATTTTAGGGGTAGAAGCATGAATGCCATTTTTAGCTCATGATTTTGTGCTTTGATTGCTCTTTTTGGATTTTGTGCTATTTTGTGCAAGAATAGATTTAAGGAGCATATTTTGTTTAAGGTTTTGAGATATACTTGTTGTGGGAATTGATATGGATTGTGCATGGTTTATTGAACTTGAGTTTCTTGATTAATCACTCTTTCCAAACTTTATTAGGATTTTTGATCCGAAAAAGTTTGGGGGGGTGTGATTTGTGATTAATTTTTCGAATAATTGCTCATTTTCATGATTAAGTTGATGATGTTCAATGGCCATTTATGTTACATGTGGAGTTTTAAGTTGTGTTGTGTAGGAAAATGGAAGAGAAAGGCTTGAAAAAGGTGAAAAGAGATGAAAAATTGAAGTGGTGCAAAAAGGGCTTGGGTTCGTGCACCCATTGGCATGGATTCGTGCACCCAGAAGCTCGGTTCGTGCGACGGCTCACTGGTTCGGGCGAGAGTGGTTCGCACGAGTCCGGTTCGTGCGTCAAGCTTGCTGGCTCGAGTGACGAAGGTCCACACGAACTCTCGCACGATCCCAGTTCGTGTGGCCGTAGGTTTGGATCGTGTGGCACCTTGTGAATCCGAATTTGACCAATTTTTGGTCCAACTTTGACCACACTTCCCTAGGTTTGTCCACTTACTCTTTGTCTTCATTTCCCACTTATTCCACACACAAACACACACTTCTCTCTTCACTCTTGCACTCCATATTCTCTCAACACCAAGAAGGAGAAAGTTGGAGAACATTTCCATATTTAAATTTCTACAATTTTTCTCATCAATTCCTTCCAAAGGTATGTTCTTTTAACTCTCTTCATTCTATTTCTTGCAATTTTATTGAAATTCCATGGTAGCATTGTCTAGAATGAGAAATTTAATTTTTAGAGTTCTTGAGCTTAGTTTGGGGATTTCTTTATTCTAGTTTAATTTTGAGCAATTGTTGATGAAATAATGCTACATTGTTGATGAGTAATCCATGGGAGACCCAATTGCAAGCTAATTTTGTGAATTATGGACTTAATTGATGATTGGATTTTTGAGTGTAGGCATAGTGACGAATTTTTGGGAATGTTATGCTAAAATTGTATTGTCAAGTTATTGTTGTGCTATTTGTCAATGAGCATGAGTATATTGATGCTAGGTTGAGTTAATGATGTTGATTCACCTATGATTTTTGCTTATTTGAGGTTTCATTGATATGACATTGGCATGACTATAAGTTGCATGATTCCCTTGATTCTAGAATTAAGCTCATTATGTTCAATCCATTTTACTTGGTGAATGTAGTTGATAATGAATTGAGTGTAGTGTTCTCTCTTTGCTCATGTATATAATTCTTCTAGAAGTGTATTTGATTGAGCCTAATTTTTCATATATCATGCTTTGAGCTTATTTCTTGTAGGCTATGTCTAAGAGAGGAAAAGGTAAGAACAAGGAATGGAATGATCCAATATTGCCACAAGATTTGATGTATGCATGTTTTATTTCATTGAGTGCATGGACACGTAGATGTTTGATTTTGGATTTATTATTGTTTGATGGATTATGAGATTTTATTATAAATTTTATGAGGTATTATTATTATTATGATTAAGTGTTAAATTGCATGAATTTAAGGAGTTAAGTTGATGGACTTATTTATAATGTTGGCAGCTGATGGTTCGAATTTAGAAGCATGCTTAAGTGTTTGAGTTATGTGTTTAATTGTTCTTAAGAAATAGTTATTGTCCTTAATTTGCATGATCGATAAGTTAAGTTTTATAACTCCAAAAATTATGAAATTTTACCAGAATATTTGCCATGATTTAAGATGCATATTGACTAATTTTCGTGAGTTTTTGCTTAGTAGAAGTCGAGAAACTGATTTTAGTCCTATAACTTTGTTTTTTCGAGCTTTTCATGTGTTTTAAAAAGTGATTTTTCGTGGAAAGTACTTATATTATGTTTGATATGATTTATTTGAGTATTTAGAGGTCTTAGGATGGTTGGTAAGATAATAGTATTTAAGAAAATGGATTTAGTATTAGTTAATGGACTATTTTTATACACATCCGGTTTTGATGAGTACACCCAAGCTGTTTTCGAAAGTTTTAGGGACCAACTGCTGTTCATGAATTATTTAGGAGTTATTGCATGATTTAATTGATGACTTATGTGTTGAATGGTATTAGAATAAGTTTAATTCACATGCGAATATTATTGAAAAATGCTATGAATATTTGGAATGATATATTATGAATTCTATGGATGTATTGAATGAGTTATTTATTTTGATTGTATGATTATTACTCTGATTTTAGTTCAAAAAGGATTTTCAAAGAAAAGAATTTTTATTTCAAGTATAAAGGGAGCACGTTCTAAAAGATATTTTTATTAAATTGTTTGTTTAAAATCAAGACTTCCGCTGATTTGAAATGCTTAGAATTTTAGGGCGTGACACCTACAGTTGTTTCTAGTCCTGTGAAACAATATGAAAGGAAAGAGAAGAATGTAAGGAGAAAATTGCCCTTAGTTGATGAAGCTACTGAGTCTGAGGATGAAGTAGATAGAGAGAAAAGAGCAAAAAGGTTTCATTCTAAAAAGGCTGATGATACTGAGATCATGGACAAGTCTACAGCTATAGACTTGACAAGTGGAGAGCAAGAAGAAATAGAAGAAGTTGAAGCTCCCACTCAGATTGAACAACTCCTAGTTGTTTCAACAGAAAGAATTGATGGATTTGAGGAAGAAAGACTGAAGTTCAAAGAATTGAAATTGATTAAGGAAGTACTTGAGAAGCTGAAAAATGAAGAAAGGAATTTGTTCCAGTAGGTTGTTGACTGACAAACTGCAATGATGTGGATCAATTGTTGAGACCTAATTTTCTTGATGATTTTCTTGCTGAAAAGCTAAGAAAGAACAAGGGAAAAGGTAAAGAGATAGTTGCTCAGACTGAGAAGCAGAAAATGACAAAGTCTGCAGCAGAGGCCCTGAGAGTTGCAATGGGCACAAAGACTGATCCTGAGGCAGAGTATGAAATTGTTAGCTCAGATAGTGAAGAAGAATTTCCAGAAAGGATTGGAGAAGGAAACACACAAGTTTTTTATGCTGGGGGTTTATCTACCTTAGCTGAAGGAGCAGCCATATTGGAATCTGCAGGAGCTAGTGCTGCAGAGTTAATTCCAATAGAAAAGGAAGTCCCACCTACTGTTCAAGAGGCTGAACAACAAAAGGAAAGAGAGGCAGAAAAAGATGGTTGTCCCTGTAAAGAACCAAAGGACAAGCCTGATAATGATGTTGATGCACCAATGTGTGGTGCACAAGCACAGATTGAAAGTGTTCAAGCTCAACAAACTCAAGAAACTGAAGTGAATGTGCATATGGTAGAAGAAACATCTATAGAAATTGATGAAGGAGCAAAGGATTTGTCTAATCCTGTTGCAAACATTTTCCATCAACCTCCACCTGCAATGTTTACATTATATGAAATTTATCAGCAAGGGACTCCCCCTCTGCAGAGTTACTCAGCCCTTGAAACAGAGAACATTGATGATTACATGGCTAATTTCTCTACTGATAAAATGGAAATTCATCTGACTCCTAGCAAGAGAAAGGCAACAACAGAGGACTCTACAGCTGTAGAGTTGGCACCTGCAAAGTCACAAAAAGCTGGGAAAGGGAAAGAACTGGTTATTCAAGAGGCAGATTCTAAAGAAGAAAATAGTGATTCTATTCCCAAGATGACACCTAAGGAGGTGGTATCAAAACTTCAAGGTTTTGAGGAGACTTTAACGGGTATTGAAGCTGCAACATTGAAACAAGTGAAGACAATACCTGATGCAATCATTTCTCAAAAAGTAAAGAAAGGTGTGGAGGATGTTGTGAAGAAAGTAGAAGAAAGAGGAGTACTTGAAAGGAAAACAATGCAAGAGAGTTTCAAGAAAGTTATTGATGGGTTAATGTAGCAGAATGATGAGATACGATTTGATTCCATGAAGAAGACAAGAGAAATAACTGATCTCAACTCATCAATCAACACAATGAAAGATAACTTATTCAAGCTGAAACTGGAGATTCAAGGAATGAAGAAGGATGTAGAAAGTTTGATTTCTAATAACAGAGGTATGAAGGATGATATAATGCAGACACTTTCAACCATTTTTGTCACATTTTTATATTGGCAAAAAGAGGGAAAGTAGTCAAATGGAGAAGGAATTGAAAGAAGGAGATAAGAAGACTGAAAAGATTCTGAAAAAAGTGAAAGGTTTTGGTGAAGCAATGTCTAAAGATTTTGAGGCAGCAAAATCTATGGATTTTTCAAAACGATTGGTTGTACAATTTGAAACTGAAAATTGAAAGAAGAAGAATTCACAAGGAAAAATCATATAGTTGCCCAAGTCTGTAGCTGACAAGTTACCAGCTGTAAAGATGTATCATTCACAACCCTCTTGAGGTTCTGCTGATTATTGGGAAAAGACAGTACATGAATCAAGGGAAAGAAAGAAAGAAAAGGAAGAAAAGGAAAAATAAGAATTGAAATTACCCATTGTGTTAAATGTTCAACCCATTAGTCAAATTGCTCCAGAAGAGAAGGAAATAGAAAATGAGAAAGAAGAAGAGAGGCAAAAAGTGATGAAATCTGAGTTTGATCTATAATGGGAAGAATTCTTGAGTATCTGCAATAGACACACTGTGATCAAGAAGATCAAGTTCAACAAGGATAGATACCAAAAATTCAAGGATTTAAAGGCAGATGGAACACTTTATAAAGGAGACAATGCTCATCTCATTGGAGGAAAGAAGAAGAGAACTCCTGCAACAAAGAATGTTTTCAGCTCAAGAAGAGAACAAGAAGAGTTTGAAAATTATGAGATGATGATGCTGATGAAGTATTTGGAAGAAGATGAGAAGAACAAGAAGATGGTTGAGCAAGGAATCTTCAGACAACAAGATGAAAATGAACAAGATGTTGACCCCAAGCACAAGAGGAGATAAACATCTTGAAGACTACTGTATAGTTTAGACACTAAAACTATTTAGTTTTTAGTATAACTATCTTTTGTAAGCTGTATCTAAACCCTGTTTACTTTTATGCAGCTTTCTCTTCTTGTTTGTCTTGTTATTTGTTCTGTCTTGTTTTGCTTTGTTCCTATTAGCAATATCTTATTGCTACTGCTTATGTTGTTAATTTGTTGTTTTGTTGATATATTTTGCCAACATCAAAATAGGGGGAGATTGTTAAGTACCTAGTTAGATTTTGATGTGTGCAAAACATGTATTCTAATTGAACTAAAACTAACATCTTGAATTAAGAAAATTGACTTAGAAAACTATGATTGAAAGGAAAGTCTACAACTGTATATTTGATCACCCTACAGCCATGACATGACCCTATAACTGTAATGTTTCTCTACAGTCAGTTTCTATGTTTTTCAGGACCCTACAACTGCAAAGTTCAAGACTCTACAGCTGATATATCCGTTTGAAGATTAAAGTACAATTTCAAGAATTTTTGAAGAATATCAAGACCCTTAAGCTCAAATTAGTGTAGCAAGTTTGCATTCACTATAGAGTACTTAACAGAAAGTTGTCACAGAGTTTCTGGAGGTTAATGAAGATTAATTCAAGTCAACCATAATTCTGAGAATGAAGACAAATAATACACTCTATACTATTCTATGTGGAGGATGAGGATCACTTCATACATGCCAATAGAGAGAGAGGAGCCTTATCCAGAATTTAAATTTGAATCTCTCAACGGATAAGTCACTTCCCTCCATCTATAAATAGAAGATGTTCTCAGAGGAAACAACAACAACAACCTGCACATACAAGCATTAAACCTGGGCAAGTCTACAGCCAACAAATTCTGAGAGAGAGAGTTTATTTTCTTTGTGATTCATAGGATAGTTGGTTAGGATTTTCTTAGAAAGAATCACTTTGTGTTGTTGTTCCCTCACTTGTTTTATCATTTCTACTTAGTTTAGATATCTCTGTGTGAGGTTTATCAACTCTTAGTGAGTTATATTCTGAGAGAATAGGATAGTGTCTCTTTTTAGATTAGGAATTTGAGTGAACATAGTTTTAAGGGGGAACTATTTGTATTGATCTTTGTGATCTATTCTAAGTGAATTTGGCACCTAAGTGGTGTAACAGTGGATGTAGATTGTCTTATTCATAGACACTGAACCACTATAAACCCTGTTGTTTTTATTTATTTTGTTTATTTATCTTTTTTTATTGCATATTTATCTTATTGTTACATTCATCATTGTATTTAAATTTGAGCATAAAAACTTTGTGTTGTTCACAAAGGAACTGGACTCTACAACTGTAGACTTCTTTAAGTCACTCAACTGTTAAGTCTGTTCAAATTGTTTTTCATTAACACTTACACTTATTTCCGCTGCACATTAGAGTATTCTCAATACACTCTTTAGTGTGAGAATCCCTCTGATATTTTGTCTACAAGTTGCTTATTTATTTGCAAGTTTTATAACTCTGCAGCTACAGACTTCTTTTGTCCACAACTGTAACCTTTGTGGTCCATAAAACCTCTTGTAGACTAAATATTTTTAAACTTTTAATGGTTACTGTAAGGTTCTAGATTACCTTCTTAGAAAAAGTTTGAAAATTCTATTTTGGACTCAAGGTCTATTCACCCTCCCTTTAGACCTTGACCAGTTAAGGGACCAACAACACTAAATCATCTACTCTTGGATCAAGAAATCCTAACTCTACTGACAACTCGACAAACCTGGTTTCAGGCAAAGCCGTAGTCAGGATGTCAACCCTCTGCGTGTCAATAGGGATCCTCTCTATCCTGATATCTTTCTTCTCCACATGTTCTCTTATAAAGTGATGCATAATGTCCACAAGTTTACACCTTGTGTGTAAAACTATGTTATAAGATATGGCTATAGCACTGTTATTGTCATAATAAATTAGGACTTCAGTGGCCATTACTTGGTAGTCTCTCAGTTTTCGCTTCAACTAGAGAATATGGGAACAAAAACTGTCTGCCGCCATATATTCAGCCTCACTAGTGGACGTTGCATCACTTGTTTATTTCTTGGAAAATCAAGAGATCAGTTTGCTTCCTAGAAACTGACATGTGTCTGTCGTTGATTTCCTATCAATGCGACAACCTCTATAATCAGCAGCAGAATAACCTGTTAGTTCTAGGTTGTCATCAGAGGGATACCAAAGTTCTAAATTGCCATTACCTTTCAGGTATTTCAGAATCTTCTTGGGACTCTCTAAATTATTCTTCATGGGATCTGACTGGTATCATTCACACACTCCTACTGCACAAGTGATATCAGGCCGACTTCCAGTCATGTACAACAAAGATCCTATCAGTGCTCTATACTCAGTCTGGTCTATGGAGATCCCTTCTCTATCTGGATCCAGCATCAAGTTAGTGTTCATTGGAATCCTTGAGACTTTGCTGGACTGAACACCGAACTTCTAAATTAAATCTCTCATGTACTTAGATTGATTGATAAAGATTCTGGAGTCCGACTGCCTGACTTGTACACCTAAGAAGAAGTTCATCTCTCCGATCATGGACATCTCGAATTTACTAGTCATCGACTTGGAGAATTTCTCACAGAGCTTCAGATTTGGTGAATCAAATATAATGTCATCGACATATATCTGAACTAGGAGAATATCCTCACCTTCCGTGATCCTAAATAGAGTTCTATCCACTGTTCCTTTCATGAACCCGTGGTCTATCAAGAATTGGGAGAGAGTATCATACCAAGCTCTGGGAGCTTGTTTTAGTCGGTAGAGTGCTTTCTTCAGGCAATAGACCTTATCACACACTTTGATTCTGGAAGGCTGCTCCACATACACCTACTCATTCAGTACGCCATTCCGAAAAACACTCTTAACATCCATCTGATAAACTTTGAACTTTTTAAATGTTTCATATGCCAGAAATAACCTGATTACTTCCAACCTTGCGACCGGAGCAAAGGTCACATCATAGTCGATCCCTTCGGCCTGAGAGTAACCCTTTGACACTGTTTGCCAATTTTGTGTCCCACACAAGTGCACGTGGTAGTTGTAGACATGGTAAGATGACCAAGTAATAATATCAAACACAGGGAAACGGGGTAATGTAAAGTAAGATCATTGTTTAAGAATTGAATCTAAGAAAGCAATAAAAGGCTTGGGTGTTTATCTACTTTTCTTAACAAAAAAGAAAGTCTAGCAATCACCTTTTATCAAAGTGAGCAAGAGTGGAAGCATGCACTAGTGTAATCCACTTATGATTCATTTGGTGCGTATCTCTCATAATCATGCAAGTTCAACTGAATGATCAATTAAGCAAGAGCTTTATTAATATGCCTAGGTCTCCCTAATGACACTTAATACCCTACTTGAGGTGACTAAACTCCTAGGAAATTCTCATTGTCCTACAAGCATTTCATCAAACACCTAGCATGCACAACATTCAATTAAGAGTTTTCATGAGTAAGCTCAATTCTCATGTCTTGCTAATTCACTAAGGCCGCAAACATCCAATTGGCAATGCTAAACAGTCATTCATAACATCAATTAAGAGAATTAATCATTCAATATCATAAAAGATTCATAGGATTGATAGGATTACCAAACTACTACATAGGATTCATACACCAATGCATAAAGTAAATAGCCCATAGATAATTGAATCAAGAAAGCAACAATTAAGCCATCTAACATCATTATCAAGACTAGAATAAAGAGAGATTACAAAATTCTTACCAAGAACAATTGAATTGAAAATGCTATCTACTACCTTGGAAATCAAACTTGCAATCCCAAACTCGAAATGATAAATTGAACTGTAGAAACGTAGCTCTAATCATGACTAAGCTAAAGAAACAAACAGATCGTCGATCCAACAGGTAGATTAAAAGTAATTGAAGACTGAAGACTTAGAAAATCTATGAACCCACTTAGTAACTTCTCTTAACTCCCTAAACTAATTGAGAATCTAAGAAAATTAATGAAACTGTGTAGAATTGTCCTTGGAAATCTGATGCTTCAAGTATATATAGTACTCCCCATGCATAGACCATAATACCTTTCATTAAAATGCACAAAAGACGAAACTGCCCCTGAAAATCCAAAATATGGCCTTCGCGCGCGACCTTTAACTGGCGGACGCGTGACCTGCAATCCACATGCTTATCCGTGGTGCAGAGATCCGACGCGCGATCTCTGCCTGGTGGACGCGCGACTCCGATCACTTTGCGACGTCCGATTTCCATTTTATTCGTTTTCCATCCAGTTTCTCATATGAGCCTCCTAGGGTCTTCCCTTGAGTCATTTGAACTTCTCCACATGCTCGGACCACCTCGTCTTCTCCGTCATATTCAATAACTCCTCGTTTATGCTCATTTTTCACTACAAAACACACTTTCTAGCCAACACGGGGTCAATAGCACAATGTATAGCATTAAAGGGTCAAATATGAACATAAACTTATCCAAACCATATAGAAATGGATGTAAAATGATGCAATTATGACCCTAATCAGACACTAGTCTGGCCTTGTTCCTAAAAACAACATTCTTTTCATCCTTATTATTTTAGAATACCCACTTGGTGCCAATAACATGTTCACGCCTAGGTCTCTCCACTAACTCCCAAACCTAATTCCGCTCAAACTGATTAAGCTCATCCTGCATGGCCAGGATCCAGTTGGAGTAAGCAAGAGCTTCTTCTATGTTCATTGGCTCCTGATATGACAGAATGCAGTATAACATATCACTCTCGCCATGGAACAACCTTGTCCTGACACCCTCATTGATATCTCCAATGATATCAGCCAATGAGTGATTTGATAGCCATGTCCTCTGGCTTAGAGCAACACTTGGAGCAGCACCTGAAGTTCCCTCGCCAGATCCTAAAATGTTAGTATCTAGCACAGGTAACGAAGAAGAGCGAAGAAGACAAGGGGAGACTGAGTCATTTCCTAAGGTTTGCCCAATGTCAGGAACATTGGTCCCCACTATAGAGTTGGACTCAGTAACTGTCTCAGGTGTAGAAGCATCATCACCGATAGTCCTTACCTCAAGTTGAGTCTGTGCCTTAGTCTGAGACTCTACATCCTCCTAGGCAGCGACTTCCTGAGGGTTGGCCTGAGGTCCATCCTGATCGTCATCATCATTCCATCCCATGGGAGCACGCACAAGCTTGACCTTGAATTCAGGATTCTTCTTCCGGCTTAGTCGTGTCATCCTCTTGGTGACCCCCTCAATGTCAAGACTAGGAACCTGCTTCCTATGCATTGATGCAGTCTCATCAAACACAACATGAGGTGTTTCCTCCTCAACAAAGGTTCGATAGTTATAGACCCTGAAGGCTTTGCTAACTGAGAAATATCCTAGGAATATCCCCTTGCCAGACTTGCTATCAAAGGCCTTCAACTGATCTTCTCCATTGTTTAGGATGATACACTTATACCAAAAAATATGGAAATAAGAGATACGAGGCTTCCTCTTGTTCCACGTTTCACAAGGTATTTGAGCATGTTGTTTGTTCAGCATAGATCGGTTTTGAGTGTAATATGCTGTGTTGATCGCCTCAGCCCAGTACTTCTTAGGTAGTCCTGACTCGGCCAACATGGTTCTGGCAGCATCCGATTTCTTTTCTCAGCTACTCCGTTCAGCTGCGGAGTCCTTGCTGTAGAGGTCTCATGAGCAATGCCATTGTCAGTTCAAAAATCAGTATTATAAGAGTTAATAAACTCTGTTCCCCAATCTGATTTAATCCTGACTATGCTTTAACCTTGTTCAGTACTCAGTTTCATGAGTAACTCTTGAAGCTTCCCCTAAGTCTCCTTCTTGTTAAGCAAGAAAATAACCCATGTGTACCTGGAATAGTCATCAATAACAATAAGGGCATATTTCCTACCACTGAATTTTGACAGGAGTGATTGGAGCAAAGAGATCGTGTTGGTCCCGAATCGAGTGCAATCAGTGTATGGGGGGGGAATACACTGATGTCAGATTTTTCTGAAAGACTCAGAAAAATGCTCTTACACTCTCAGTCAGGATTTCCTGAATTACTCAGTAGGCTGAAGGTCCACATGGACAGCAGGGACAATTCAGTAACGAGTCAGATAAACTGAGTGTGAGTAAAGTGCCTTGAAGCTCAGTAGAGATAACAAACCTACTGACTGATAGGAAGCGGGTCAGTTGGACTACTATCTCAGTGAGCTAGAGTACGTACGGAAAGTGAGCCCTTAGGTTCTACTCGTTTTAGTTTCTGAAAACATTTTCTCTGAACTTGCTTAGTAGACTGGTGGTTAAGGCTGAGTGCACAGTATTAAGATTCAGGATGATTGATTCAGTCCTGAAGATAAAAACAATGCAGAATGTTCAATTTATTATGATGACAGTTATGATCCTGAACAGAATAGTAAATCAGCACACAGGGGACTTTTTAACGTGGTTCAGAGATAATCAACTCCTACGTCCACGACCTGATTTAACAGGAAGCTATCCTCAAAACCCTGAGGATAAGTACTTGGTTTTTACGTGCCAAGGGACACGAATAGCCAACTTCCTCTCTTAGGAACTGACCCTTGGGCGTTTTACAAGTCCCAGTCCTTCTAACCAACCAATCTCACACCCTGAGTGGTTTGGTATTCTGGTTTCCAACTGAGATAGCTCTAGCAATACAAAACAATGCTAAATATTAGAGCTATCGATCTAAGCAAATACAGAGTGAATCCTACTACAACACTAGGGAATTTTAATTGTAGAGTGTTGTTTATAGTATGCTTTGAGAGCTTGGATTCTTGAGAGTTTTCGCTTGGAAATTTCCCATTTTTTTTTAATGGGTGCAAGGCTCTCCATATTTATAGGCAAGATTCAAAATAGATCCGTTGGAGGAGATAAAATCAAATCTTTCCTATTTTGGGGTGGTTCCAGGCTAGAAATACTGTTTGACCTAACCGCCATGCTTATTCTGGCAAGTTTATCCCATCGCCTGCAACTCTGAGACGCATTAAATGCCGCATTAAATGCTACGCAGACTCCGTACATACGTGTCAAAAGATCATTGGCTCTCCATTCTCAACGGCTAGTTGACTTTCAGACATTTGTCCTTCTTCGTACATTCAATACTCTGAGTCTCTTGTTAATAACTCTGTCTGAATGTTTGTCTTCATTGGAGTCTTACTGACATTCTCTTTGTCTCTTGTCCCATAGCATAAATAACCTTTTTGCTTTGGACTTACATGGTTCAGGTGATCTGAACTAATGCCCGAGTCAGGTCTTATGTGCATTCAGCACAACCTGATAGATTATTCAGCCCAGTATGTGTTACCTTTTTGCTTTGGACTTAAATGGTTCAGATAAACGCAACCAAGGCCTAAGTCAGGTCTTAAGTGCATTCAGCACAGCCTGATAGATTATACTTACTCTTCACTGACTAAGATCTGTCCTGAGTACGCTTAGTGTACTCAGTAGAAACATCAGCCAATGGTACTTCAGGATTGACTTCAGGACGGATTAACAGGCTTCGATCTTCAGCTTCAGACCAGGCAATCTTCAGCAAGACTGACTGACTCCTTCAGGATGGATTATACTTCAGACTTCAGTAAATTGGGTCGACTACAATATTCTTCAGTCTTCAGCAAGTTCCTCCTGTACTGAATTCCTAACCTAACTATCCTGAACTATTTGATCCTGAACAACTATACTTAGGCAGATTCATCAGGGGTTTTGGGATCTAATCAAAATACTCAGATTGTCCCAACAATTTCCCCCTTTTTGATGATGCCAAAACCCTTAAGCAAATTCCTATTCACCTATACAATCAACTGACTTAGTCAGTGAGAACAACTTAGTACCACCTGACAAACTAGGTATTTAGTCTAAAAGATGAAAACAAGGAATGGGTTAGTACAGTTCTTGATAAGGATTCAGAAAAGTAAATTCAGGAGTCAACAAGAAGTTGTACTCAGGAAAAATAAATAACTTCATTGATTGATATAAGAGTTACAATTATCCTGAAGCTATTACAATTCCTGAACAACTATTTCCTGATCTATTCGTCATCCTTATTCCAAGCAGCTAGAGGAATTTCATACATCTCCAAGACTCGGTTCAGGACCTGCTTCATCCTGTTCCAATCACCAATGGCCCCGGCAGCGCGTCCTACTCTGACGACTTCTTCTGATATTGCTTTTCGGTCCAGTTGCTTGGAGTTCCTGAAGAGTGGAGGAGGATACTTAATGAATTCCGGAGGAGCAATCTCTACACCTTCTGTGTCAGCATGTCTGATTATTTCAGCCCATAGATCCGGATGCTCCTGTGCCATAACCCCACCACATAGAATAGGTAAGTCCACCTATTCCGGATCGGAATCCATACCTCCAACAACTCTATCGTAATGAAATCCTCTACGAACTGGAGAGGAGGGGGACCTTGATCTGGACTGACCACTAACTTCCTCTGAGTCTTTGTTCAAGCTCCAGAAGGCACAATTTTCTTCTTCTGAACCTGCGAAGTCAGGTACTCATTAGACTCTTTTAGCCGTTGGATCTGACTGAGCAGCGAAATCTCCTTCATCTTCGGTATCTTCTCCACCTCAGTCATCACCATCTTTTCCTGAGTGGTCAACCCCGGATTCATCTGTTCCTCCATCTCCTTATACAAATGTTCCAGAGCGAGATCCTCAGACGGCCTCAACCTCTTCGGCTCTGAACCTTCAGCGGCTTCGATGGCAGCGACGGACCTTGTCCTTTTTCTATCCGCCGCTTTCAGTTCAGGGGGGAAGTTCTTCTTCTTGGCTTTACCAGTAGTAGCAGTTTGCTTCTTCCCTTCTTCCCCCTTTCTGGCATCATCGTCATTAATTCGCTTGACAACTTCATTTACTGACTCCGCCAACAACGTGAACTGACTAACCATCTCAGTCTGCGTGCCCTGCAGTTGCCCAATCTGCCCTGCCATCCCTCTTAGGCTGACACTGAGCTTATCAATGGCTGAATTGTGTGCAGCCTTCAGTCGACCTTCGAAGTTCTCCATTCTGTTGTCTAGGGCAGAGGCAATTTCAGCCTTCTCCTGTGCAGACATCTCACTCAGCAGCTCATCCTTCAGTTCAGCCTTCAGCTTGGCCAACTTTTCATCAACCAGTTAATCAATCCTTTCAGGCAGTTGTTGATCAAGAAAAGTGGCAAGCTTGTTCTCCTGCTGAGTTTAGGCATCAGAGACCATTTGATTGCAGCTTTGAATGGCCCCTTTTGGTTGCTCAGAGATAACAGTGAGATCTACTGACTGTTGAGTTCTGACTTCTCCAAGAAGATCAATGGCAGCATTCATGTCAGATCCCATATCATTCAGGTCACGATCCAGTCTTTTCATCTTCTTGTTCAGCACTTCAGAATTTGAACCAACCCTACTAGTTTTTCTCTCGAAGAGGATTACCCTTCTGTGAAGATTGGCAAGAGCTCGTGAGGAGTTCTGAACATATAGTGCCTTGGGGGTGATCCATTTTCCTCTGACTCGGACCAGACCTGGTGGACCCTCTCCTGAAGCCTCCACAATTCTGGGTCCCAGAATTGCTTCATCGGCCGGTGCAGTGACCCCTTCAGTGCCACCTTGCTGAGCATCATCAGCAATCTCAATCATCTCCTTCTCAGCTTCCTTCTCCACATCCTTCTTCACTTCAACTCTCTGAGGCTCGGGCTCAGGATAAATGCCACGGACAGTTCTGATAAAGTCTGCCATCTTGATCAGGTGATGTAGAGAATTAACGTCAAAATGATCAAATAGGGCAGCTTCTGATTCAGCAATATTGTCCCATCCACTCAACTCTCCGAGCTGTCTGAGTTCAGGCTAGGTGGCGTTCCGGATCATAGCCAAGGTGCGAAGCTGCACAACTGCTTCCTTCTGAGCATCTGAGAGGTCTGGAAACCTCATCTCCGCCATTTCAGCAGCCGCTCCCCTTGCCACTATCTCAAAGTCTGTCAATGTGTTCTCGTCAGGCGCACGGAATGGCCACGGAGCTTCACCCTGAACTCCTTCAGAAACCTCCTTCTGAACTGGTTCCCCCTGATCCTCACCCGAGGGGGCCTCCATATCCTGATAAGTTGAAGCAATGTCAAGAATCAGTGGGTTAGGATCAGTGGATGAAACATCCAGAATGGCAGAGATAGGGGTGATTTCAAGTACAGCCTGAGCAGATTCCCTCTCCGGATGCGCGTGCTGAATCACTTCTTCAGCAGCCTTCTCTTCCATAAGCTTCTTCTCTCGCTCTCCTGGCCCCGGATATAAGAATTTCAGTTTCTGTTGCTTGGGTCCTGAGCGCTTGGGCTTGTCCTCCGCTGGCTTTGCAATATCGGACTCTGAAGATATGCCCGCCTGAGCCTTGACTCTCCCAGTCGTGCTCACCTGATCCTTCTTCTTCTGAGTCCGTGGTCTTTTCTTGGTGCCAGCATCACCGGAATAGGCTCTGAATAGATCGATCTTCGCTGGAATCTCGAGTGATTGGGCCTGATCCACATCACCGAGATCCAGGGTCTCCAAGATCAGAGAAATCTTTGTGCCAAAGTGCATTTTGGCCTCAAATGTCGCCTGACCCTCCTGCGAATATTTGATCTTATTGGTCTCAGCTACCAGCAATTGGAGGAAGTAATCCTCCCAGTTAAAGTTATGCACTGAGGCGTCAGAGATTGCCATCATTGTATACAGTTTTGGCCGCGAGATCTGCTCCAGCCCTCCTGCAATCCCCATCACGCCCTGACTTGTCAGGTCAAAGAAATGACGATTCTCTGTCCTCAGCACGGATTTATTCAGGCCCGACTTCAGGACCACATCACCATCGCAGAGTGACTGGAGGTAATCCTTCTCAGTCCCAAACCTAAAATCAACAGGGCTTCGACCAGAATGCGGAAGATTAAAAACCTCCTTAATCTTCTTCCTCAGATTGAGAGTGACCCACCTCCTGGTCATCTCTTTCTCACCATTCTTCCCCTTTACACATGAGGTCAGGGGAATGCATGTCTCCCACTCCTGGGAGTCCTTGTTCTGCACCATTTTAAGATAGAATGCAGCAACAAGTCTGGGGTGCAGTCTCTGGGGTCTGGCACTGATGAAACGAAGGAGACCTGCATTATTGAAAAGCTCCTTTACAGGGAGTATATCAGAATGATTGGAGGTAAAATCTCCATATGGTTCCCAGTGAATTTCATTTATTAGATGAAAAAGATTTCCAAAGAATGAATCTACGGAAGGAGAAGCCATGGAAATAATATGAAGAATGAAGAAGGTCGATTCACAGAGAGAAATATATCAAGAAAAGATTTAGATGCATAAAAGTTACAATAGCACAAACTTCCCTTATTTATACTAAAATTCAGTTTTAATCGGATGGCTCAGAAAATAGTGACTTATGAGATTCAACGATTAAGATTAAAGCGCAAGATGGATGGAGACTCTTCAGATTTTCAAAAGTAATGGATCAAAACTTTATCGAAAATTGTTCCCGCCCACTGTGCATTAAATGCGCGTCAGAGCATGTCCGTATTTAATTCAAATAAATTGTATTAAATAATAACCGAATATTAAATGAATGGCTGGGATTAAATGACAAATTAAATTGATTTGACAATACAGCAAACAGTATCAAGGATGAGGCACGCAAGATCTGAGGACTGAAAGAAAATCAGGAAACATACCAGTCAGTCAAATTTGTATTCTGAGTGATACCACATGTGACATATCAGGATGACAAGTCCTGAGTTCAGTGTCCTGAATCTTAGTCAGTCTATACTGATCATCCTTTTCATACTGAATGTTCCCCCTACAACCATTCCCAATCTCTCTGAGATTCCTTCATCCTGAGTCCATATTAGTCATTCCCCCTGACCTTGAGCATTCTGATCAGAGATTCAGATTGAATCTCCTAAGCCTGGGTCAAGGAGTCCTAATTCTACTGATAGCTCAACAAATCTGGTTTTAGGCAAAGCCTTAGTCAGTATGTCAGCTCTCTGCTTATCAGTAGGGACTCTCTCCATCCTGATGTCCTTTTTCTCAACATGATCTCTGATAAAGTGATGTCTGATGTCTACTTGCTTACACCTTGTGTGTAAGACTGGGTTTTGGGATATGGCAATGGCACTATTATTATCACAATAAATTGGGACTTCAGTGGCCTCAACTTGGTAGTCTCTCAGTTGCTGCTTCAGCCAAAGGATCTGAGAACAACAACTGCCTGCCGCCACATACTCAGCCTCAGTAGTAGACGTTGCAACACTGGTTTGCTTCTTAGAAAACCAAGAGATCAGCTTACTCCCTAGAAACTGACATGTGCCTGTAGTTGATTTCCTATCAAGCCTACAACCTCCATAATCTGCATCTGAATAGCCAGTCAGTTCTAGGTTGTCATCAGAGGGATACCAAAGTCCTAGATTTACTGTACCTCTCAGGTATTTCAGTATCTTTTTGGCACTCTCTAGATGACTCTTCTTTGGATCAGACTGATACCTTGCACAAACTCCAACTGCATAAGTGATGTCAGGACGACTAGCAGTCAGATACAATAAGGATCCTATTAGTGCCCTATATTCAGTCTGATTTACTGAGACTCCTTCTTTGTCAGGGTCCAGCTTCTCATTTGTGTTCATGGGAATACGTGAGACTTTGTTGGTCTGAACTCCGAATTTCTGAATCAAATCCCTCACATATTTGGACTGATTTATGAAGATTCCGGAGTCAGTTTACCTGACTTGGAGACCCAGAAAGAAATTCATTTCTCCTATCATTGACATCTCAAATTTCCCAGTCATCAGCTTGGAGGATTTCTCACAAAGCTTCAGATTAGGAGATCCAAAAATTATGTCATCCACATAAATCTGAACCAAGAGAATGTCCTCCCATTCGGATATCCGGAAGAGGGTCCTGTCCACTGTTTCTTTTACGAACCTGTGGTCTATCAGGAATTGGGATAGTGTATCATACCAAGCTCTCGGAGCTTGCTTCAAGCCATAAAGAGCTTTCTTCAGGTGATATACCTTATTTCCAACTTCAAAACCTGGAGGTTGTTCCACATAGACCTCCTCGTTTAGTACACCATTCAGAAAAACACTCTTTACATCCATCTGATACACTTTGAATTTCTTGAATGTTGCGTATGCCAGAAACAACCTGATTGCTTCCAAACTTGCGACCGGAGCAAAGGTCTCATCATAGTCGATTCCTTCGGCCTGAGAGTAACCCTTTGCCACTAGTCTGGCCTTATTCCTGACTACAACATTCTTCTCATCCCTCTTGTTCTTAAAGACCCATTTGGTGCCAATGACATGTTGACGCCTAGGTCTCTCAACTAACTCCCAAACCTGATTCCGCTCAAACTGATTGAGCTCATCCTGCATGGCTAGGATCCAGTTGGGATCAGCAAGAGCTTCTTCTATGCTCTTAGGTTCCTGATCACTCAGGAAGCAGTAAAACATAGCGCTCTCACCAAAGGACAACCTAGTCCTGACCCCCTCATTGATATCACCAATGATATCAGCCAATGAGTGATCATCTAGCCACCGCCTCCTGCTGACGGGAGCACTGGGAGCTGCTGACGTTCCCTCGCCTGATCCTAAAATGTTAGTCTCGACAATAATAGGCAAAGAACAGGAACGAGCAAGAACAGGGGATACTGAGTCATTTCTTGAGGGTTGCCCAATATCAGGGACATTGTTTCCCCCTACTGTGTTGGACTCAGTAACTGTCTCAGGTGCAGAAGCATCATCACCGGCAGTACGTATTGAGTATGTCTCTCCGTCTGAGACTCAACATCTTCCGAGGCTGGGGCTTACTGAGGGTTGACCTGAGGTCCATCCTGATCTTCATCATCATAATCCTATCCTTTGGGAGCACTGACAAGCTTGATGTTGAATTCAGGATTTTTCAGACCCAGTCTTGTTATTCTCTTGGTAACCCCCTCAGTGTCAGGACTCGGAACCTGTTTCCTATGCATTGATGCAGTCTCATCAAACACAACATGAGGTGTTTCCTCCACACAAAGGGTCCGACAGTTATACTCCCTGAAGGCTTTACTGACTGAGGAGTATCCTAAGAAAACTCCCTCATCAGATTTGCTATCAAAGGCTTTCAGCTGGTCTTTCCCATTGTTCAGGATGAAACACTTACACCAAAAAATATGGAAATAAGAGATGCGAGGCTTCCTCTTGTTCCAAGTTTCATAAGGTGTCTGAGCATGTTGTTTGTTCAGCATAGATCGGTTCTGAGTGTAGCAAGCATTGTTGATTGCTTCAGCCCAGTACTTCTTGGGCAATCCTGACTAAGCCAACATGGTCCTGGCAGCTTCCTTCAGGGTCCGATTTCTTCTTTCAGCTACCCCATTCTGCTGAGGGGTCCTGGCTGCAGAAGTCTCATGAGTTATACCATGGTTAGTACAAAAGTCAGTTATAATAGAGTTTATAAACTCAGTTCCTCGATCTGATCGGATCCTGACTATGCTCTAACCCTGTTCAGTACTTAATTGCTTGAGAAACTCTGGAAGCTTGACCTGAGTCTCCTTTCTGTTCAGCAAGAAAATAACCCATGTGTACCTGTAATAATCATCAACAACAACAAGGGTATATTTCCTACCATTTATGCTGACAGGAGTAACTGGACCAAAGAGATCCATGTGCAGAAGCTGAAGCACTCTGTCAGTTGAGAAGGCTTCTTTCTCTTTGAATGATGCTTTGGTTTGCTTACCTTCCTGACATGCTCCGCACACATGGTCTTTGCTAAAAACTTCATTGTGTAGACCATCTACAAGAGAAAGTCTAGAAATGTTGTTAATAATCTTGAAGTTTAAGTGACTCAGGCGTTTATGCCAAAGCCAATTGAGCTCAGAGGAGCTCTTAGCGACCAAACAGGTTTCAGGAGAGCTGCTCTTGAAGTCAGTAAAATATACATTACCCCTCCTGACACCTGTAATCAGAACCTGTACTGTAGATTTGTCCTTCACAAGACACATGTTAGATGTAAATTCTACACCATATCCTCGGTCACAAAACTGACTGACCGAGAGTAAGTTATGTCTCAGTCCCTCAAAATATGATACATTCAGTACACGGACAGAGCAAATAATAAGGGTTCTGAATCCTCTGGTGAAACCCTTAGAGTTATCACCAAAGGTTACCTGCGGGTCTTCCTGAGCTACATAATCCTGAAGGAGATCACGAAATCCGGTCATGTGCCTGGAACATCCTGAGTCCAAGTACCAGTCCTTCATCAGATCATCCTTCTTCTTCTTGTAGCCCGCAGCGACCTGAACAGAATCAGGCCTCAGGTACCCATCTCGTATTGGGTCCTACTGAGTCAGCCATATCCTTCGGGATCCAGATTTGTTTAACAATTTTGATAGCATCAGAAGTGTAAACCTGTCTCCCTGAAACATCAACATACACAGTCTTCTTCGTTTTGTGCCTGGGAAGTTGAGGGTGTATGGGTGTCAGCCTGAGGTTCAGGAGCCCTATATTGATTCCTGGGGGTAGGCCTCCTGTTCCTCCTTGGCCTGGGTGCATTGGATTGAGTTTGATCCCAAGAAGGAGCAGCTCGGGCCTGACCACTTGGCACTTGAGGTCTGGCCTGAGTGTTACCGGAGTCAGGTCTCCGTTGCCTTTCAGAGACCATCGGTTTGTCCTTCTCCTTTGATGATTGGGACGCTCCTGATGGGCTCTGTGCCCTGTCTGAGGAGTCTGGACCTCAGTAGTCCTTGGTTGTGCCTGAGACCTCCTCTGTCCTGAGTTCCATCCGCTATGAGCATTTCTAGGCTGGGCCTGAGAAGTGCTAGGAGCAGAGTTCTTCCCAGATTGAGGATTCCTAGGCTGAGCCTTGGAGTTCCCTTGATTTGTCTTCCTTGACTCAAGATGAGGAGCCTTGGCCTTTCCCTTAGGTTTTGGCCTTGGTTCCTCAGTCCTTTGCCTGACAGGTTCAGCAGGCATTTTCACCTTCCCTTTGCCCTTGTCCTGACAAGCAATACTTGAGCTTTTGTCATCAGTTAGGGCAGGGACAAACTTCTTCTGAGAGTTGCTCCCTGAAGCACCTCTCTTTTTCTTTCCCGTTGGGTCTTTTGAGGCATCATAGCCCAACCCAACTTTAGCACCATCAGTCAGCTGAGAAAAACTGGTTAACTCATCGACCACTTGGGTAGATGTGTATAACTTCTTCAGCTTAACATCAAGATGCTCATTTGTTTCTTTCAGGGCCTCAATTTCAGTGGTGTACTGAAGCACCAACTCTTCATGAGCTTTCTCTTTTGAGATCAGCTCAAGATCCCAAGTAGTTTGCTCAGCACAAAGGCGAGCTTGCCACTCAATTTTGAACATCACTCTAAGAGCAATTCGCTCAATCATCAGTTGTTCCTGAGCAAGGAACAGATCAGTATCACGAGTCTGAATCAGCGAGCTTATTACACCCTTCAGTCTTTCTACCTCCAGTGGAGCTTCATCATGCTTGTTCCGAGCATGAAGCAGCTCTTCCTGTATATGTACTAATCTGAGGGCTTCCTCAGTATCTCTTACTCTGAAAGACTCAGTTAGCCGATCGTTCTCTCCACTCAGTTGCGCATTCACATCCACTGTGTGAGTATGAGTCTCCTGCAGCCTTGAGAAGTCAACCATCAATTGCTCTAGGGCGAGCTGAAGGTCGAGTTCTCCTGCTGAATCTGAGCTAAGCTCAGGTGCGTGATCAGGAGAAGAGGCAGAAGAACATACCTCATCATCTGCCATCAGGCAGAGGTCATCATACTCCTCATCGGAGAAGAGTTCAGGGGACCGGCGTCCTGGGCCATCTGAATCTGAGGAATCCTCAGCAAGCAATGCTCTCCGGTCTGATGCCCTGAGCTCTCTCTTGGCTCTCCGATCCTCTCGCTCACGAGCACTGAGCTCCGGACAATCATACTGATAATGTCCGGTCTTCTTGCAGTGGTAGCACTGATCTACATCAGAAGCAAACTTTTTATCAGTGTACCTTTTATCTGATGACTCCCTCCTGCTCCCTGATGATCGTTCCGGTTTGGAGCTGGATCTTCTGGGCTCATCATCTCTCCTCTTCTCATCTCTTCGTCGCTCAGGCTCATTGCGATCCCTCCTGGAATCTGAACCCCTCCTTTCTTCTCTTCGGGGACTCTATCTCCTGGGGCTGGAGTACCTGCGATCACGGCTGTCAGTATAAAATTTCTTATACCTTTCGAATCGAGAGTTTAGTTTCTCGAAACACCGCGCCATCAGGCTGTACTCCAAGGCTAGCTCATCCTTGTTCATGTCCTTCAGAGACTTAGAGCCAGATCCAGCCTCAGGCTCATGAGTAGCTTTAAGAGCCACGCTCTTTTCCTTTTCAGGAGTCTTCTCCTCACTAACTTCCTCACTGACAGCACCCTTCTTCTTCTTCTTATCGAGGTCGAATTCCAGAGCCTTTAACTCTGAGAATAGGTGAGAGTGAGTAATGTTGGTAAGATCCTGAGTGTTCTTCAGTAAGATCACTCATGTGTCCCATCTTTCAGGTAGACAGTTCAGGATTTTAGAAGACACCTCCCTCTTGGGAAACTCCTTCCCAAGGGTTGCTAGCGCGTTCATCATCTTAATGAACCGAGCTTCCATATGATCGATGGATTCTCCTTCTAACATCCGGAAGGCCTCAAACTTCCTGATAGCAAGATCTCTCTTGTTCTGCTTGATCTTTTCTGATCCCTCACTCATCTCCCTTAGAGCATCCCAGATCTCCTTTGTTGTTCTCA